>ML424342.1:0-12241 GCA_005239525.1 Nicotiana knightiana | reverse complement strand
CTTATCAGTGGTGATAGGAAGGCTAAATTGTAGTTGTGATGGCGTCATCAGGCTTGTGTAGGTTGGGGTGACGTGGGATCACCAGTGGGTGGGTGTTGGAAGTGTGCATTTAGTGATTGGATGAATTCGAGGTGAATCTTGGCACGTTCGAGGACGAACGTTTGTTTTAAGAGGGGGAGAATGTAACGACTTGACCAATCGTTTCTGGAATTTAATCTCCATTCGGTGGCGTAAGGTCTTGAAAAGCTTCACATTGTGTATATCGACCTGTGTGCGTGGTTGGATTCAGTTACCGGATAATCCGGAGTCGAATTAGAAGGAAAATTTTAATTTTTGAAGCTTAAGTGATGGAAGTTGACTGGAGGTTTGACTTTTGAGTAAATGGACTCCGAATGAGTTTTGGGTGATACCAACTACTTCGTATAATGATTTTGGACTTAGGCGCGCGTCCGGAATTGGTTTTGGAGGTCCGTAGAGTAATTTGAAGTAATTCGGCGAAAGTTAGAATTTCGGCGATTTCGGCCGATAGGTGAAATTTTGATATCGGGATCGGAATGGAATTCCGAGAGTGTATGCAGGTCCATTGTGTCATTTATGACTTGTCTGCAAAATTTGGCGTTATTCCGGGGTGAATTGATAGGTTTCGGCACGAGTTTTGATATTTGAAGATTTGAAAATTTGTAAGTTCGATTTTTTGTTTGATTCGTCATTTCGGTGTTGTTTTATGTGATGCGAGACCTCGAGCGAGTCCGTGTTAGGTTATATGACTTGTTTGTGTGATTAGACGGGGTCCTCGGATCGGCTTCGGGTCTTTTTTCTCTATTTTTGCACTGTTGTTCTGGTGCCTGATGTTTCCCTTCCGCGATCGCGTAGACCCAGTTGCAATCGTGTAGAGTAAAGTTGACATGCCATAGTTTCTTCTTTGCGTTCACGTACTACCCGACGCATCGCATAGGCCTTTCCCTTCCTCTTCTGTGATCGCATGCCGAAGTTCGCGATCGCGTAGTGCATTTCTGGGCAGTAGCCAATTCTTTCTTCGCGATCGCATCTCCCCTTCCGCGATCGCGATTCATTAAATATCTGGGCAGACAGATTATATTCCAAAGTCGAGGGTTGAGCCTTTTTTATCACATTTTGACTTCTAGAGCTCGGTTCTTGGCAATTTTTATGGGTTTTTCGTGAAATTCGATTGGGTAAGTGTTCTTCAACTAAAATGAAAAATCGTGATTTGAGAACCAAATGGTATCGGAATTTGATAAATTTTGTATGGTTGAACTCGTATTGGAATGGGTAATCGGATTTTGTAAAATTTATCGGGTTCTAAGGTGCGGGCCCCGAGGTCGACTTTTGGACCTATTTTTAGAATTTGTTAAAGATGTAGACTTTATTATCCGGAATAGTTTCTTATAAGTTTTATCTGTGTTTTGAAGTTGTTCTACTTGGTTTTGAGCCGTCCGGACAATAAGTTTTAAATATCTCTCAAGACTTTTTAAATATAAATTGGTGATGTTTTACTAATTCTACTGACAATAATAATAACTAACAGTTACTAACAATGTGTTGTAAACAATTATGATAAAGGTCTAAGGTTATGGTTTCCCCCGTCGGTGAACTTCCTTCTCGGATACTTCTTATAGTTTGATTAGTTGTCTCTATCGATCATGGACACTCTATCTACCATAAATCTCTCTCAAGTAATTTGATAATTTACTAGACGCACTCTCTCAAGTTACGCTAGCTAGATTGCATTACAGTTCACTTTAGATTGCACCCGAAGTATCGTTATTTCTAATCCAACTTCTAAACCCTCGGTTATGACTTTCGTCTATACTCCGGGAGTGATGTTGTTCAAACAACTACCTAAATATGCACTCTCTCTCAAGTAGATACATAATAAATAGGAACAGCTAATTGAGGGCCCTTCAATCAACTACAACAAGAACGTAGTTGAACAAATAGAGATTAATCAACCAATCAAAACTATATTAATATCACAATAAGTTTATCCCCCAACGGGTTCCACCAAAACCCTAGATTAAGAAAATTAGCTACTCATATTCATAAGAATCAATTCTAAAATAACTTGCATAATTGAACAACAAAATAATAAATAAAAGCTATATAAATCAATGTTTGCTTCACTGAGTAGTAATCCACACGTTGTTCTTTACTCCAATGGCTTCTTCTCCTCTTCAAGTTGTGTTTTTGGGTCTATTTATATGTTTGGGATAAACCCTAGCCGTGTAGGAGACTTCTACTCCAACCGGGAAACACTTAAAACCTTTAAAACTTGGAATTGACCGGACCTCGGGACGCAGGCGTTTGGGCTCAAACGCCCCCTTAAAGCCAGGGCAGACCTGGCGTTAGGGGCCAAACGCCCCACTAATGCCAGGGTCAGTCTTGCTTTAGGGGCCAAACGCCCCACTAACGCCAGGGTCAGCCTGGCTTTAGGGGCCAAATGCCCGGATAACTCCCGGGTGTTTCCTTTTCGACTCTTGAGCATATTTTCGAAGTTTTTGCATCCATTTAGCTCGGCTTCCATCTCCAATTCACCTACACATGAAATAGAATCCATTATGCACATACAAAGTGTATTCTTATCATTAACGCACATAAAATGTAAAGCATTTAACGTGGTAAACCATGAATTCTAGCCACACATCAATACCCCACACTTAAACATTTGCTCGTCCTCGAGCAATCAAACTACACTCATGTACACAACTTATTAAGCAAATCCCTTAACACGTTATACCAAGAATTTTTAAAACATTTCAAGCACAGAGGTGTGACATCCTCGCCTCAATAGTTGACTCACATATACCATGCTTTATTCACAATCCACTCACTACTCTAACATAGAGGTCAACAACATTACCTTTCCTTCGTGAATCATGTGCCCTCACCAAATCAAAGAGCTAGTTCCACACACAATAAAATTTAAGAACACTTAGGAACTCAAGATAGAAAGAATTCACTCGCTCTCAGAAATAATATTCATATGCCACAAAAGATGCACCATAGGCTTGCCCGTAGTGTACTACTCTACTAATCGAGCTCATTCAGTCTAGGATCAAGTAGGACTTTATTTGGTTGTAATGTAGGCTGCGGGACGGGTAGGATACATTTGGATATAAGAGTGACTACACCTCCCTAAGCACTTTAATACATATACTTTAGCGCTCAACCTCAAACTTATATTAAGCCAAACTCCACCTTCACATCAATGTTATTACCCCATACTTCTTTAAGCACAATTACAGTAAGAATCACCACATATATTTTTCTTTCACAGCAATACAACTGTTTATTTATTTATTTTTCTCAAGTGACTCTTACTTTTTCAAACAGTGCACCCACAGTGCACCTTTCTCCGCATTTCAATTATTCCCCTCAAAAACCAACCTACCACCCCACACTTTAACTTTTCCATATTTCATCACTTTTTCAGTGCTTACGAGAGGTGACAAGGTTCAAATATATGATCGATTCAAACAAAGGGGTATGGCTTGTAATGTGGTTGCCAAAGAAACAGGATTATAGGCTCAACGGGGTTAACTACGATACATAACAATTAGGTGGGTAAAATATATATAGCTGGCTCAACAAAGAAATGCCTATATCACTTCCAAGACTGAACAAAACTTCTATTTCGCTTTGCACACACACGGGGCAAGTTCTAGACATCAAATGCAATGCACAGAATAACATACAAATCTCACACACACATGGCACATAACTCACTCAGGATTGGATCTATCACGACACTCCAGTCAAAGCAGTTAAGCAAATCTTAAGAATTCATGATTTAAGGTATTTATCCTGGAGTCAAAAAAATTGAGCCTAAGCGTCACAACTAAAGTACTGACTATTCTCAAGGAATTAGCATGTTTCGAGATATTTCTACTATTAATCCCTCAACCATGTGATTCCTACTCCTAAAAATTAAAAAAAAACTACCTACAATCTTCGGGAAGAGTCCACATATTTCTAAATTTTTTTTTGTTCTACCTAAAAGTAAAACTTACTAACAATAAAAGCTAAAACTACTAACAAGAAAGCACACTAAACAATAAATGACAACAAATATGTACAACACCCCACACTTAAATCATGCAGTGTCCTCAGTGCATCACATATAGACAAAACAAGAAATAAAAGTAAGGTGCAAGAAACTCCCTGCTCACGTAGCGTCGACATCCTTTCCATTAGTTTTTACTTTCCATGCTCCTTCGAGAAACTGCTTTAATCACTTTATGTCTTCACTTTGAACTTATGAATTGGACCGCAAGTTTTGAATCTACTCTATGATCATGGTCCTGGGGTGGTGGAACAAATCTGCCTGGCGCAATAAAACAATGTAGTAATTTACGCTTCTTGGCCTTTTGACGAAATGTGTACTCCCTACTTTCTGGCAAGAAGAATTCCAGAATGTAGGCATCTTGTTCTTTATCCCTCAACTCCTCAGGTGGTTTGGATAACTCTATTTTCATATCATCATCCAAACACAATGTGAAAAAATGGTTGGAGTGTGTACCAACATCCTCAACAGTAATGACACTAGATTCAACAAATTATGTATCATGGATGTCCTTGGTTAAATCTAGTATCTTTTCTACCACATCATCATCCTCTGATTTCAGTTCCANAGTTCTTCACCGTTCATATCATCTAAATTCATCAAACATTCATCCAAAGGGTCCCCAACAGTCAGGGATGCATCATCATTTTTTGAGATCACATTCACAGCATCAATAAGAGAGAAGTTGGCGAACTAACTAGGTCGCCTCATAGACTTCTGCCCATTGAAAGTGATTTCTTCATCATTGAGCCTCATCTTAAGTTCACCAGTCTCACAATCGATAAGAGCTCTGCCTGTGGCCAAAAATGGCCTTCCCAAGATTATGGGAATTTCCTCATCCACTTTGCAGTCTAATATCACAAAATCAGCAGGAAATACAAACTTCCCCACTTGCACCAATACATGATCCAGAATACCCGAAGGTATCTTCACCATTCTATCAGCAAGTTGCAGCAGCATGGAGGCGGGCCTGGCTCTACCAATCCCTTATATATGGCCAGCGGCATCAGATTAATGTCGGCCCTCAAGTCACATAGAGCTTTGGTGAAATCTAAGTTGCCAATGGTACAAGGATTTGTAAAACTCCCTGGGTCAGACAACTTTTCAGCAATAGGGCGCGTCACCACCGCACTACAAGTCTGAGTAAGGGTGACAGTAATCAGATATTGGAAGTCAACTTTTCTTGACATCAAGTCCTTCATCATTTTAGCGTAACCGAGCATTTCCTTCAACGAATCAATCAATGGGATATTTAATTGTATTTGCTTTAGCATGTCCAAGAACTTTTTGTATTGTTCATCCTTTTGTTATTTGGCTAGCCTTTGAGGGAATGGAGCTGGCGGTCTCTTTTTCCCAGTAATTTGGGACTTTTCTTTCTCAGCCACCACCTCAACTACCGGCTTCTGGGCTATCTCTACTTCCTTTTCAGTCTCACTCTGTGCACTGGGTTCTCCTTCAGTAGGTTGCACTGTTACTTTGGTCAAGTTCGTTGAATCATAAAGTTCAGTCGGCATGGGTACCAGTGTCTAGGCATGTCTGCTTTCACGAGCTCTCTCCAGTTCCAAGTTTAAGTCTCTGCCGCTGCGGAGAGTCACTGACATCAGCTGCCTTGTTCACTGCCATAGATATCTGGCCCAACTGTACTTCAATATTTTTAATAGCTGCATCATGTACATCTACTCTCTCACTAATTTTGGCAGTTGACCCAATAACCTATTGCATCATAGCTTTTAACCTGGAAAACCCATCTTCTTGCTTTCCCCCCTGTTGATGCTGAGGAGGGTAGTATGCTTGTTGTTGATTCTGATGGTTATAACCTTGTGGCCTCTGATACGGTGCTGCATTACCTTGTTGTCCCCTGACACCCATATTTCCACTGTTCTGCTGTTGGTGGGGTGGTCTATATGGTTGAACTTGCTGACCCCAGTTCTGCCCCCCTTGTCTCTGGCTTCCATAATTCGACACATAATTCATATTTTCTAGATAAGGAGGGTGATGACATTCTGCATTCCAGTGATTACCAAGTTGTTGACTAATGAAATATGTGCATAAGCCCCCATTGATTGTGTCTACGATGTGTACTTGCTGTTTTTGTCCTAATTCCTCCACCTTCGTAGTAAGTATACTCATCTGTGTTTTCAAGGTGGACATGTTCTCTGTATTAGTATTAGATGGATCAAATGGCACTGAGTGAACTACAGGAGTAATGGGTGCATTCCTTGTTGTCCATCCTGAATTCTGTGCCATTTTATCAAGTAAGATTTGACTTTCTCTCCACGTTTTGCTCAAGAATGCTCCACCAGCCGAAGCATCAACATTTGCTTTAACAGTATCAGCCAAACCCATATAAAAATGCTGCCCCAACATTTGCTCTGGAATACCATGATGTGGACAGATAACCAGCATCCCCTTAAATCGTTCCCATGTCTCTTGCAGTGTTTCAACTGGTTTCTGTCTGAAGCTCAAGATTTCATCAATTTGTTGAGCAGTCTTGTTGGGTGGATGAAACTTGTTCACGAACTGTTTGGCTAACTCCTCCCATGTGGTAATGGAATTGATGGGGAGTGAGTTTAGCCAATTCTTGGCAGTGCCAGTCACTGAGAATGGAAACAACAACAGTTTTATTGCCTCATGAGTGATGTTAGGCTGCCTCTGAGTTTTGCAAATTGACACGAAGTTTTTCAAATGCTGCTGGGGGTCTTCGATGTATGACCCTGAGAATAGCCCTTTGTTCTGCAATAAGTGCAGCATATTATATGTTATCTGGAAGGACTCGGCCTGAATCAGAGGGACCAGTATTGTGGTGGCCAAATTCTCAATTGTGGGTTGTGCCCAGTCATATAAGGGAGACTCTTCCCCTAATTGAGCGACTGGG
Organism: Nicotiana knightiana; assembly: GCA_005239525.1. NCBI lineage: Eukaryota > Viridiplantae > Streptophyta > Magnoliopsida > Solanales > Solanaceae > Nicotiana > Nicotiana knightiana. The sequence continues at coordinate 5,285 of ML424342.1, read as the reverse complement.
TCTACCACATCATCTCCATTATTGTTCCGGTTGTGTGGATCTTCCATGTCGGTTTCAATTTGTTCAATTTATGGTTGATGTTTGCTTTACCGGTTGGTCCGATTTAGGGCCTTGAAAACTTTCTCGGGGTCTGATAAAGCTTCAACTACTTCACCAGTGCTCGATGATTTTCTAGGCATGCACCTGCAACACGTTAGCAAACGTTAAACTTTCAATGTAAGAACGAAAATTCTAAGGAAAATTGACTATATTTCAGAATTTTGTATTTCTTCCAACTCAATTGATAAAAGCGTTATTCCCCGGCAACGGCGCCAAAATTTGATCACGCTCAACTATGTCTAATANACCGTTAATTCCCCGGCAACGGCGCCAAAATTTGATCACGCTCAACTATGTCTAATAAAATACTAAACGGGTGTTGCAAATATAATCCGGGGTATTATGCCCAGAGTCGATCCCACAGGGAATTTACGTATCAATCAAGTCTTTAGAATACGCAACTTTTACTCAATCAATTCTCTCAAGACTTTTTAATATAAATTGGTGATGTTTTACTAATTCTACTGACAATAATAATAACTAACAATTACTAACAATGTGTTGTAAACAATTATGATAAAGGTCTAAGGTTATGGTTTCCCCCGTTGGTGAACTTCCTTCTCGGATACTTCTTATAGTTTGATTAGTTGTCTCTATCAATCATGAACACTCTATCTACCATAAATCTCTCTCAAGTAATTATGATAATTTACTAGACGCACTCTCTCAAGTTACGCTAGCTAGATTGCATTACAGTTCACTTTAGATTGCACCCGAGGTATCGTTATCTCTAATCCAACCTCTAAACCCTCGGTTATGACTTTCGTCTATACTCCGGGAGTGATGTTGTTCAAACAACTACCTAAATATGCACTCTCTCTCAAATAGGTACATAATAAATAGGAACAGCTAATTGAGGGCCCTTCAATCAACTACAATAAGAACGTAGTTCAACAAATAGAGATTAATCAACCAATCAAAACTATATTAATATCACAATAAGTTTATCTCCCGAACGGGTTCCACCAAAACCCTAGATTAAGAAAATTAGCTACTCATATTCATAAGAATTAATTCTAAAATAACTTGCATAATTGAACTACAAAATAATAAATAAAAGCTATATAAATCAATGTTTGCTTCACTGAGTAGTAATCCACACGTTGCTCTTCACTTCAATGGCTTTTTCTCCTCTTCAAGTTGTGTTTTTGGGTCTATTTATATGTTTGGGATAAACCCTAGCTGTGTAGGAGACTTCTCTTCCAACCGGGAAACACTTAAAACCTTTAAAACTCAGAATTGACCGGACCTCGGGACCCAGGCGTTTGGGCTCAAACGCCCCCTTAAAGCCAGGGCAGACCTGGCGTTAGGGGCCAAACGCCCCACTAACGCCAGGGTCAGTCTGGATTTAGGGGCCAAACGCCTCACTAACGCCAGGGTCAGCCTGGCTTTAGGGGCCAAACGTTCGGATAACGCCCGGGTGTTTCCTTTTCGACTCTTGAGCGTATTTTCGATGTTTTTGCATCCATTTAGCTCGGCTTCCATCTCCAATTCACCTACACATGAAATAGACTCCATTATGCACATACAAAGTGTATTTTTATCATTAACGCACATAAAATGTATAGCATATAACGTGTTAAACCATGAATTCTAGCCACACATCAATTATTTTCCTGTTGCTTGTCCTTGAGTGATCTTTTTTAATATCCTCGTAATAGCTCAACCTTAAAAGAAGTTAGATATTCTATACCTTAGTTGACTTGCCCTTATATGGAGTTAGCAGATTCGTGTGAGTTTTCTTGTTGTTGAACCATGCATTTGGGTGCGACTCTTATACGCTATTTTTCTTCCTTGTTGAGTTGTCCTTATTATTCCTAGTATTCTTTGTGTACTAGCCTTTCTGTTCTTGTGATCAAAGGTTCTTGAATTGATGTATCTTCTGTATCTTGTATTATTGTCAATTGTTGTGGTTGTACTTGTTGTGGTGATGCACGAGGTTTCCACCGTGTTGTTGTGGTTATGGTGATGCATGAGGTTTCTGCCGTGCGGTTATTGATATGGGGGTTTTCACGAGGTTTTGCCGTGCCGTGTTTTTTATTGCTATTGCACATGCGGCATGACAAGGAGGGATATGTATATGTGGGTTGCGCATGTGGCGAGACAAGGTGGGAACATGTTTATGCACGTGTGGCGAAACAAGGCGGGCATATACTTTACTATTGCACACGTGGCGAGACAAGGTGGGCTCTGCCAGGGATTGTTTGTGATACTTGTGTAGCCCTGGGGAATTCTTTGTTGACATTGTGTTCTGGAACACTTACGGTGTGAGTTTATTCGTGTGGCAATTTGTGAGATGACATTGTACGTGTTGTCTTTCCTTATACTTATGGGTTGCTGAATCATGTTAAGTACTAGTAGTGGATTTAGGGCTCCTTGTTGTTGTCAAGTATAGATACTCTTGTTGTACTTACTGTATGGGTGGAGATGGCCCCAATTGGCACATAAATCGTCTGTGCATTTAGCACTCGAATGAGGGCGCAAGATGCCAAGTGTTAGGGTTCGAATATTGGGACCCGTAAATGGTGATTTTTCCGAGGTTCAGAACCTCATGGAGATGACTAAGAATTTGATGTAGAGGTGGTTGAAGTTGTTGAGACAATACCTGTCCGCGTTGTATATTTACATTCCAGATTTGTTTCTGTTCTATTCAATCTTTGTGTTGTTTCATGGTTTCCACTGATACTTCTTATTCTTCCTTCTTTATCCAATTCACTGTATTGTTATCTATATTGTGTAGCCTTTATGTGTATATCATTTTCCCCTTTATTCCTATATTGATACTTGTTCAGTTTATTAGACCATTGGGTGTCTTGACTAGTCCTCGTCACTACTTCATCGAGGTTAGTCTTGATGCTTACTGGGCACCACTGTGGTGTGCTCATACTACTCTTCTGCACATTTTTGTGGAGATCCAGGTATTGATCGTTAGTAGTTGTGCGAACTCTTGCCGAGGAGACTCAAGGTAAACCTTTCATTGCGCTCGCAGCCTTCGGAATCACCTTCCTATTTTGCATTTACACTGTTTTTGCTTACTTCAAAATAGTTGTAATTAGAAGTTGTAGTAAATTTTATAAAGCTTATGACTTGTATTACCAGGTTTTGGGAGTATGCAATGTATAGAGAATTATTACTTTTAGAAAATATTAGATTTTATTATTATTGTTGTTATTCCATGAATATTAGGCTTACCTAGTCCTCAAGACTAGGTGCCATCACAATATCCAACGGAGGGAAATTTGGGTCGTGACAAGTTGGTATCAGAGCTCTAGGTCCATAGGTGCTACGAGTCATAAACGAGTTCAGTAGAGTCTTGCGGATCGGTACGGAGACGCCTGTACTTATCTTCGAGAGGATACATAATTATTAGGATAACTTCACTTCCTTCATTCCTATCGTGCGAGTTCGTTGATCTTGAAGTTTGAAATTATCATTCAATTCTCTCACAGATGGTGAGGACGCGATCTGCAGATCCTGAGGATGTTATCCCCGGAGCGGATGCCGCCAGGGGCAGAGGTAGAGGAAGAGGACAACGAGGGGCACGTGCCGCAGCTAGATCACCTGCCAGAGCAGCCGTTAAGAAGCCGCCAGCAGTTCTAGTTGGGGGAAGGCACCGGAGGCGCCTGTTGTTACACCCGGACTCCAGGAGACCTTGGCACAGTTCTGGGATATGATTGGTACCTTGACTCATGCGCGGTTGATTTCAGGTGCACCAGCTACCTCACAGAGCGGGGGAGGAGCTCAAACTCCCGTCGCTCACACTCTAAAGTAGCGAGATCATGTTGGTCAGGTTCCAAGTATCATGGCAGCACGACCTGTGGTTCCGGTTCCGCCTGTGGTTAGGGCAGTAGCGTCTGAGGAAGAACAACTTAGACTTGAGAGGTACAACAACTACTACCCTCCTACCTTTAGTGGATTGGCGACAGATGGTGCCCAGGGTTTCCTGGAGGAGTGTCACTGCATTCTTCGTACTATGTGTATTGTGGAGATGAGCGGGGTTGCTTTCATTACATTTCAGCTCAGGGGAGCAGCTTATCAGTGGTGGCGGGCATATGATTTGGGTAGCCCGACCGAGTCAGCTTCTCTTACATGGGGTCAGTTTTCAAAGATGTTCTAGAGCGAGTTTGGACCTCAGTCCCTCTGAGATGCATGGCGCGTGGAGTTTGAGCGGCTGCACCAGGGCACTATGTCAGTATCAGAGTATGCAGTCAGGTTCAGTGATTTGGCCAGGCACACACCTACTTTGGTTGCTACAGTTAGAGGGTGTGTTCGTAGATTCGTTGAGGGACTCAGGCGTGATATTCGGTTCAGCATGGCTCGGGAGTTAGAGTCGGATGTTTCACGTCAGCAGGTGGTAGGGATTGCTCGCAGAGTTGAGGGCATGCTGGATCATGAGAGAGATGACATGCTGGACTATGAGAGAGATGTCAGATGAGGTCAGGAGAGAGAGTGAAGAGAGGTGAGGAGGCCTCGTAGGCCGGAGAGATCTACTGGTCCTTATTATGGAGGCAGGGTACGACATGGTAGAGGTTTTGTGGGTCAGCCAGTTCAACTTTCATTACCGGCTTCGCATAGAGTTTCAGGTACTCATGAGTCTCAGAGTACTTGTACCGCATAGGTTCCACAACCACGTCAGCAGAGAGGTTGTTTTGAGTGTGGAGATATCAGCCACAGGATGAGAGATTGTCCCAGGCTGCGGGCAGATGTGTTACAGCAGTGCATTCAGGTGAGTAGAGGGCGCCCAAGAGGGGGAGGCCCGGCCAATTGATGTGTTTTGTATAGTAGGCTGGAGATTGTTGTGCCAAATGTTATAGTACAGGTATGTTTTGATTTGTTACAGAGGGGCACCATTTGTAAGTCACTATAGTTTTGTTTGTTTGGACGATTTTCCCTTCTTTGTTGCTTTATTTATGAGTGAGTTTCATGCTTTGCACTCTATTTTTTGTGTTTGCTCCTGTTGAGAGATTATATGAGTAGTAGCCCGTGTCTATCATTGTTTTATTCATCACTGATAGTGGTGAGACTAGAAGTGAGTCCCTGTTGTTCATCATGGTAAGCTTTATGTGATTTTTTGTAAGTATTTTGGTTACAGGCTGTGAATTGATACTCCATCGAGATATTACTTAAGTGAGAGTTATGATTTTATTAGCCGAGACAAGTCAGTGGGAGATTCCAATTGGTATGAT
>MDKJ01352721.1:0-20052 GCA_005239525.1 Nicotiana knightiana | reverse complement strand
ACTAATTTAAACAGCCTGCTTGATACGTCAATTCCCTGAGGGATCGACTCTGCGCATAATACCACAGGATTATATTTGCAATGCCCGCTTAGTCTTCTACAAGACATAGTTGAGTGTGATCACGAATGCGTGGAGTTGGACGCGAACGCGAACGCGAAGCACTGGGGGGTAGTACCCTTCACGAACGCGCCCACCCAATCGCGAACGCGATGTACAAATGGACCTGGGGGAGGGGGAACCTACTTGCTCTATGCGAACACGTCCACCTGGTCGCGAACGCGGAGGCCATTGGGGCTAACTCTATGCGAACACGTTCAAGACCCCGCGAACGCGAAGGCCATTGGGCCTGACCCATCGCAAACGCGGCAAGCCCATCGCGAACGCGATGAAGGCCTGCCCAGTTATATAAAACAACTTTTAAAACTCGGGCATAACCTATTTTTCACCTATTTTCGAACTACAAAGACTTAGAGGCAATTTTCTTCAATAAAATTCATCTCCAAGGTGTTGGTAATCAATCCTAAACTCTTCTTTTTCAATTACTCAATGTTTTTCATCACTTTTCAGTTCAAAATCAAGAATTTTCATGGTAAAAATTGAAGGTTTGGGTAGAATTAGGGAATTTATTAAAAATCGAATTTTGACCTCGAATTGGGGTCGGATTTCGAAACTAATTCCATGGGTTTGGGGGTGAATGGGTAAACGGAATTTGGTCCGACCCCGAGTTTGGACCAAGCGGGCTTGGGGTCGGGTTCTAACTTTTTTTGAGAAAGCTTAGGAAAGTAATGATTTTTCAGTATATTTAGTTCCTTTAGCATAAATTAATGATGTTAAACTAATTATGATTAGATTTTAGCGGGTTAGAGGAAAATTCGAAAGGGAAAGCGGTAATTGAGCAACGAGTGGTTTGCGAAATTGAGGTAAGTGCTTGGTTTAACCTTGACTTGGGGGAATAAGAATCCCCAACTTAAATGCTATGTGAATTCACATGTGTGTGGTGTATAGGTGAGGTGACGAGTATCTATGCACAAATGTTCTGTTAAATATGATCACTTCCCTGTTTTCAATTATTTACTTCCGGACTTAATTGTTTCATGATCATTGAGGTTTATATGCCTATTGGATTCGTTGTTAAGTATTGCTTCAAGTATTTTGGAAGTGTTGGCTGTTCTTTTGATTTTGTTATGTTATATGAAGATTGAGCTGGATGCCAGTGTTACGATATGTATATAAATTCCGGTTGGCTTCGTTACGAAATGATAATTGATGAAGTTTATGAGTTTTACAACTTCCGTTTACAATTGTTGATATAAAAATATTGTGAAAAGCTTGGCCTGAATTGTGAAAGTTTTTTTTATAAATAAACTGATATGATATGTCTGGTGGGAGCGGGTTGCACACAACAACAAGGAGTGATAAGGGTGGACAGGTGGTATCGGTTTGCATGCCGCAACATGAGAAATAAGGGTGATATATATATATATGGACGAGCAATAAGGGTGGACAGGTGGGAGCGGGTGCGCGCCGCAACAAGGAGCGATAAGGGTGAAAATTTGTGTTTTATTGATTTTCGAAAATAAAGATTTGGAAAACTTCAATTTTATTAAAAAGTGTTTTCATACTCTGATTTTTATTGTGATATAAATTGAAACTTGGAAAAATTGAGAAGTAGATTATAGATGATATCTGAAAAGAGTTATCCGAGTTATTTCTTTTATTTACTATTGTAAGTTACTGGATTTCGAGTTTATTATTATTGTTTCATTCTTGCTTTATTATATACATTGTTTATAGGTTATATAGTTAATGTCCCTCTGTAGCCTCGCAGATCCAGGTACTGGCCAGAGTTAAGAGATCTTAGTAGCTGAGCATTTTCGTTCGGAGACACGAGGTAGATCTGCTGGCGTCCGCATATTTCTGGAGTCTTCTTTTTACTTTATAGACGTTGTTTTATTTCGTTCGAAACAGACATATATACTTCTTTCAGCCATTATTTTTAGTATTCTTAGTAGTTCGTGAATTGTGACACCAGACCCCGGTGTAGTTTTATAGTTATATATTTAGTTCGTGGTTCGGTTTAATTACTGATCGTTGTTAGTATTTCATGAAGTTATCTAGTGGAAAGTATTAGATTCGTATTTATTTTGAATTGTTCTATTATGTGTAAGTAACTTTGAAAGAAAATGGTTAGTAAATTTCTAACATCGACTTGCCTAGCGAGTATTGTGTTAGGCGCCATCACGATCCTGTGGTTTGGAAAGTTGGGCCGTGACAGAACTGTACCGAATAAATTTACATGTGAAAAATATATTTACATATTAAGTTTAAGAATAATAATGTATTAAAATTTTCCTTGGGCCTTGAAATTATGAAACAATTACAAGCAAACAAGCAATTAAACTCAAAAGCTTAATTCCCAAACCTATAATACTAGTCCTATTGAAACTAAGTGGGTGTTTGGACATAAGAATTGTAAAATTCCAAAAAAGGTGAAAATATTTTTCAAGTGAAAATAATATTTGAAATTTAGAGTTGTGTTTGGGCATGAATATAATATTGGGTTTTTTTTGAAGTTCTGTGAGTAATTTGAGTGAAAATTTTGAAAAATGGCTTTTTGGAGTTTTCAAATTTTTGAAAATTTCCAAAATGCATTTTCAAGTGAAAATTAAAAATTTTATGAACAAACGATGATTTCGGGAAAAAGTGAATATTTTTTGGAAAAAAAAAGAAAAATTTCTTATGTCCAAACGGGCTCTAAATTATTTCCAACATATCCACTAGCAAGACACAATCTATTCTAGCGATTAGTAGCAAACTACAGTGTATTGAATGTGTATCCTTTCATATGATTTAGATTTATCTTTTTGAATATTTAATCTTCTATAAACTTTGTTCTGAGTTCCAGTTTGGTTAATATCTGTTCACTTGGTTAATATAATTGTTTAGTTTCTTTTACGCTGATGTAGAATAGTTGATGGATTTTATACTCTGGCCATTTTTAATATTTCTTAATTCATCACCTTTTAAAGAGTAAAAATATCTAGAGAGTTTGTTAAGTCTTATAAAAGTACGTATCTTATTGCATTTTACTTCTACTAGTGACTTTTACATGAAATTTTAAAAAAATATCGAAAATTAACAGGATTGTACCGATAATGAAGAGAAATCGATATGATTGGGATGATTTTGAAAAGTCTAATTTTGGTTATGCATAAAAGAATAACCAAAAAATTAGTAAGATACAAATTTTAGAAAATAACCATCCGAACCGAACCATTGAGACACCTAATTAGCAACCCGTAACATTAAAATACAACACATCTATTCGGATCCAGAACCTATTATGTCCCTGCAAAAAATTCGTTCTTGAGGAAAATAATGAGATGCTTTTGAAGACTCCAGAACCATTCGAGCTCCATCATCACCGTCGACAAAGAGCCACTGGACTATCGTCGGAAAAAGGCCATTCACCAGAAAAACAGAGGCAGCAATGACTCCCTCACAAAATACCCCATCTTCACGTCCCTTCAACTAACAATCCTCCACTGGCCACTACAAATGTATCACCCATTTCCAACAAAGAAATACCATTAAAATCACTAATGATACACTCAAATTTCAAGAAAATATCCCAATGATCCAAGAAGGAGTCATGAATTATTTCATCTGACCATCTCCAAAATTATCCCAACTTTTTTATTCAATAAAGTACCCAAAGAAAAGGAAAAATTGAGAAAAATAATCACCTTATTATCAAGGCTAGCCACTTACAAAATAAAGCAAGTTGTTTAACAGTTTGAAGAGGACTAGTAGTTGAAACATCAATCTCACTGACCACAAGTTGCAATCAACTCATAATCCCAACAAAAGTCCAATAAAAAATTCAACAAACCCCATTTCAAAATTACTACTCCAGTAAACATGCAAAGAACTTACAAAATCACAAAGAAGTAGAAGTACGAGAAAAAATTGAAGAATTACAGTTGAAGAAAAAAATAACACCAAGAAGTATCAATGAACTTCTGGGCAAATCTTTAGACTTATCAAATCAAATTGGTCTAATCCATTGGAATTTTAAACTCCAAGACCCATCTCCTTTGAAGTAGGTAAAATTTTGGAATAAATTCTTCTATGATTGAGTGGATTTTCCAGCTATGTACATTGGTGCTTTAAGAGTTGACAAAAATTAAAATAAGGTGAGAAGGTAAGAAGAAACGAAGAAAGAAAAGGAAAAAGGGAATAGAGGAGGGGAACCAGGGACGAAGAATATAATAGGAGAGAGAGGAGAGGAGAGGAGAGGAAAGGAGAGGAGAGGGGTTTATGGGTTGTTTTTCGGGTTCGAGGTTGGATCGTGTGGATTTGGATACTAGAGAAAAAATAATAGAAAATTTTACCTTCTATAATAAAAGTATATATTCTATTTATTATAAATGAAAATTATTTTAAAATATTATGTTATATAACTACCTTTTATATTTTATAAAAAAATAAGTATTTATGATATAGTACCATTGAGGCAAGAAATAAGGCATGAAATACACTTTATGTTTTTCCTTTCTCTTAGACAATTGGACATACCTATTCTTAAGAATTGTTGTTACTGTGTTTATGAATGCGTGGCGCGAATACATGTGAATAGCTAGACTGCCCTGATTTTAGGCGCTTTTTACTGCTTTATTCATGAATACATGGTGCAAATACATATGAATACATGCGCGTACAGCTGGACTACCCTGATTTTTAGACGCTTTTTGGTACTGTATTCATGAATACATCAATGCGAATACAACAAATACATTATCGTAACAAAGTGAATAGTAGCTATAGGAAGTAATTATGTATATGGTAGCTATAGGAAGTTAATAACCACTAAACAATAATAGTTTCTGAAAATTTGTCAAAATAGTTTAGGTGTTTAAAATGCTGCCACATGTCTATGAGAATGGGTCCGTTAGATGGAGGGGCTATATAAATGTGTAACGGATGGGACAAAAACCTTCGAATAGTATAACGGGTCTATCAATAACTAATTTCTGACAGTAAAAGGATACATTTAGTCCTTTTTCCGTATTATAATTAATAATTGTTCGACCAATATTCAATCCTAAAAATACCATTATATTCATAAATATGAATTATTATCTAATTAGTTTATAATCCGATGTTTTCCAGGTGGAAACATTTAACCCACTCCCCTATTTCCTTTCCCCTTATCTCACCTCACTTCACCTCAAAATTTAATCCGATCTCTCCCCTCGCCTCAGTAGCGAGCATATTTCTTCCACGAACAATTTCACTAATGCTTCAAGCTTTCACATACATTTAAAAAAAACTCCATCTCTACTAAATAAGCTTCACGAGAGAAGACCAGAAACAAACAACTTCCAATACTGAATATTTTTGTGAAGAATCGATTTTGGAGATGAGTAGGTGTTTTTTTTTCAAACAACCAGTGACGAATAAGCACTTGAGTGTTCCTCACTTGAATAGGAGGTTTTGTGGGAGTATATTCAAAATTTTAAATAGTCATGTATTTTTTTTAATTTTACAAGTGGATATAAATATCTGCCATGTGGCCTCTTTCATGAATATATATTGGTAAAATGGCTAAGCCATAAACAATTGGCAGAGGAGACATAACACTTGTTCTTTGCATGGAAATTTTTTGACAAGTAGATGAACACTTGTCATTTTCTTACACAATTCTTTCAACTATAAATATCCACTTCCTATACCATCCGAAGACATCAACAAATATTTTGTTCTCTCATGCTTGATAATGATTTGTAATCATCACTACAAGTCTTCTCATTTTAAATTACACTTAAACTTTTGTATGTTATAATTTCTTTTATAACCTGTGTTATTTCCTCATTCCAAACTTCCTGAATTTATTATTTAATTCTGCTGATTTCTGTATCCTCTAAATAAATAGAGATGAGCTTGATTAATCCTGGGAAAATATTTCACATTGCTGAAATAGTTTCTTAGGACAGTGCCTAGCAAGACTCAAACCAGTTGGTGTATTTTCGCTCACAGATAATTTTATTGTTATTTTTCCATGTCATTTTCCTACAATCTAAGAAACTATGGTAAATAATAATACTGCAAATTTTTTTGATGATGCTACCATTTTTGATGTTGTCTCCGCTGTTAATGTTCCAGCTGTCCTGCCAGATATCCATGATGTTGCAAATACGTTATTTCATCCACAACTTTGGCAGACACTAATGTCAAAACGCAGATAATTAATAGACATGGTTACATATCTAATGCTAAAATTAAAACCTTCAAAAAAAATGCACCTCAATGCAAGAGAAGGGTTGGGATAAATGATAATCTCGCTAAGTCAAAATTAAATTTGACTAAAGCGGATAATATAATTATTGCGGTCGTTTTCCAAATAAATAATGTGGCAAATGTGAGAGATTGGGTGATAGACTCTAGTGCTACTAGGCACATTTGTGCAAACAAAAATGAATTTTTGTCTTGCACCCAAGTTGAGGAAGGAGAAGAAACTATTTATCTTGGTGACTCAAGAACAACTCACGTTCTTGGGAAAGGAAAAATTCTTCTCAAACTCACATCTGGTAAAACTCGAGCATTGAAAGATGTATTGCATGTTCCTAATATCCAAACCAATTTGGTTTCTGTGGAGTTATTAGGAAAAGTTGGAGTGAAGATTTCTTTCGAGAATGATGAGGCTGTCTTGACCAAAAATAATATTTTTGTGGGCAATGGATATTGTAATCATGGTTTATTTGTGCTTAATATTTTCGATACTAACAATAAAATTGCATCTTCTTCTGCTTATATGGTTGAGTCAATTTCTTTGTGGAAGGATAGACTAGGACATGTTAATGTCGCGTATATAAAGAAAATGCAGTCGCTAGGATTAATATCTGGTTAGACTCAAATAATATTAACAAGTGTGAAATATGTGCTGAAGCTAAAAGTACTAGAAAGACTTGTTTTTCTGTAATTGGAGAAATTGAACTATTATCCTTGATTCACACTGATTTAGGCGATTTAAAGCATACTATGACTAGAGGTGGTAAAAGATATTATGTGATTTTTATTGATAATTTTTCTAGATATACTAAGTTGAATTATCTTAGAAATAAAGATGATGCATTTAATGTTTTTATTTCTTATAAAACAGAGGTTGAAAATCAACTTAGTAGAAAAATCAAGAGTATTAAATCTGATAGAGGTGGAGAATATTTATCTTTAAATGATTTTTTTGAAAAGAATGGAATAATTCATTTAGTAACTCCGCCTTATTCACATGAGTCAAATGGAGTAGCTGAAAGAAAAATAAATTATTGAAAGAGATGATGGACTATATGTTAGTTAGTTCTAATGCTCCTGATAATTTGTGGGGTGAAACTATTTTATCTGCATGTCACTTACAAAATAGAATACTACATAGAAAGAACTGGCAAAACTCCATATGTGTCACAACCCAATTTCCCCCCGTTGGGTATCGTGATGGCACCTAGTCTTAAGGACTAGGTAAGCCTAATAATCATGGAATAACAACAATAATAAAAACATCTAATAAATTCTGAAATGAAATACTCTATACAAATTTTAATTTCCCAAAAACCGGTAGTACAAGTCATAATCTCTATAGAGTTTTACCACAACTTCTAAATACAAATGTTCAAAAATAAATAGAGACATTGTAAGAACAAAATAAGACGGTGACTCTGAAATCCGTGAACGCTGTAGCATGTTTTACCTTGAATCTCCACAGCAGCAATCCGCGCTGCTAGCTAACGATCAACTAGCTACGTAATACCTGGATCTGCACAAAAATATGCAGAAGTACAACATGAGCACACCACAGCACTGCCCAGTAAGTATCAAGACTAACCTCGATGAAGTAGTGACGAGGAACAGTCAAGACACCCACTGGTCTAATAAACTGAACAAGAATAAGAATAGGAACAACAGAATATGATATCTACATAAAAACTACGCAATATGGTTAACAATACAGAATCACAATAATAAAGGAAACAAAAAAGTATCAACAGAATACCATAAAAATAATACAGAAGAGTGAATAGAACACAACCTAAATCCGGAATCACATATACAATAAGGACAAGTAATAACTCAGCAATTACAACAGCTTTTACATCAGGTTTATTTGTCAACTCCACGAGGTACCGAACCTCGGACAAATCACGGGTCTCAATACATGAACCCTAACACTGGGAATCATGTGCCCTCATAACACCTTATAACCGCACTGATGACTCACGTGCCTATAGAGCCATTCTAATATAGAAGGCAAATACAACAAGGGTATCTATACTCAACGATATCCAAAAAATCTCTTAGCCAATAAGAATGCTTAACTACGTGTATGTTTGTGCAAGTGTCCTAACATAGTTTCAAACCAACTAGTAAGCATAAGAAAAGAACACGTAGGATATTTCTTCACAACTTTCACAAGATAAAGTTCACACCGATAAGAGTAACACTACATAATTATCAACAACAAAAATGCCCCCAGGTCAACACAAGACATCACAAATCAATCCCTGACATAGCCCACCTTGTCTCGCCACGTGTGTAATAGTAAGGTAAATGCCCGCCTTGTCTTGCCACTCTTGCATAATCATGTTCTCAGCTCGTCATGCCACATGCGCAAGCTACATATACATATCCCGCCTTCTCACGCTGCATGTGCAATATCAATAATAATCACAGCACGGCAGAAACATCGTGCAAATCCCAATATCAACAATCGCATGACAGAAACCTTGTGTATCACCACAACAAGTACAACAACAACAATGATAATAATACAATATGATAAATAAATCAACTCAAGAACCTTCGATCAAAAGAAAAAGAGTAAAACTAGTTAACAAGTAAGAACCACAATAAGGAAAACTAGGCATGATAAGAAAAGCTCAACAAGGAAGAAAATAGCACGTAATAGTAGTCCCACACTGTACAGTTCAACAACAAGAAAACTAACACGAGTCCAATAATTTCAAATGAAGGTAAGTCCACTAAAGCATAGAAACCCTAAGCTTCTTTTAAGGTTGGATAATTACGGGAGAGATATAGCTAATTCAACCAAATGTGCGCAGCGAGAAGATCACCATAACTTTAATTAAGGGAGAACATTTACAAAACGGACTAATTACAACTTCAAATAGGGATAAACAGTTAGGGAGAAGGCAACATAGCAATGGAAGGGATAACAGTCTCAATTAAGGCACATATGAATCAAATATCAATAAGAGTGAATCATGAAGCAAATAAATTCTAATTTAGCAGGTAAAGGTGAAACTAGAAATTTAGAAACGTAATCATACAAGTACAACCACATATTCAATGATTACAAGAACCTAGACACCCTAAAAGGACGATTTCCACCACATAAGTCCGAGCACGTACTCGTCACCTCACGTACACGGACTACAATCAACATAGAAGACTCAATCCTAAGGGGTAGTTCCCCTACACAAGATTAGGCAAGATACTTACCTCAAAGAAGACAAACTGATACTCTAAAATGGACTCCTCGGGTGAAATGACTCCGGACACTCAAATCTAACAAATATAACTTCAAAGTAGAAATAAAACTCATAAGAAAGTATTCCGGATCATAAAGTCTCAATTTTATAAAAATCTAAAAATCGACCCAAAACTCGACCCCCGGGCCCGCACCTCAGAACCCGACAAATTTACAAAACCCGAACACCCATTCCGGTACGAGTTCAACCATACTAAAATTATCAAATTTTGATACTATTTCGTCCCCCAAATCATGATTTTTCATTTTGAAAACTTTATTCAAAAACTAACATTTTCCTCAACTCAAAACACAAATTAAATGATACAAATGAAGATAAAATCATGGAATATGTTAGATTCTAGGTGAAGAACACTTACTCAATCGATTAGCTTGAAAAACCCCAAAAGAAGCTCCCAATTCCGGAGTTTAAAACTCAAAATGTGAAGAAAATAGCCAACCCTCGACTTATATGATTCTGCTCAGTACTTCCGCATTTACGGACAAATAGGCGCATCTGTGCAACCGCATCTGCGAGAAACATTTGCATCTGCGAAGTTAACTTACCAGGCCCAGGTCCGCATCTGCGGATGACATAGCCGCACCTGCGGTGCACAGAAGTGATGACAGGACCGTAGAAGCGGACTCCTTCGTAGATGCGATCACAGAACCGCAGAAGCGGCCTTTGCACCTTCGTACCAACATCCGCAGAAGCGGGATAGCTCCCAGACCTCAAAGATTGCAGAAACGACCAGGCTCATGTAGAAGAAGAGTCGAACCTGTGCTCCAAAGTGTCGCAGGTGCGAGACACCAAAACCAGACCTGACTAAGACTAGGAAAAACATCCATAACTCGTCCGAAACACGCTTGGGGCCCCCGAGAACATGTCCAAGCATACCAACAAGTTCAATAACCTAATACGAACCTGCTTGGGACCTCGAATCACATCAAATAATGATAAAACTACGAATCGCACCATGAATCGAACTTATGAACTTCCAATTCTTCCAACTTATAAAACTCATGCCGAAGCCTATCAAACCAACCCGGAAGAATGCCAAATTTTGCATACAAGTCCCAAATAACATCATAGAGTTGTTCCAACTCTCGGAATCACATTCCGACTCCGATATCACCAAATCCAACTATTGGTCAAACATCTCCACTTTACAAACTTCAACTTTCACTGAAATGCTTCAAATCACCCTATGGAACTCCAAAATAAATACGGACGCACGCCTAAGTCCAAAATCATCCTACGAAGTTACTCAAGGTCAAATGCCGCCGAGCGGAACTTAAATTCTCAATACGATCGACCGAATCGTTACAGTATGAATTGTGGAGGGGTTATAAACCTAACTTGAAATATTTAAAAGTGTGGGAGTATCTTGCTAAAGTTCTGTTTCCTGAATCTAAAAATAGAAACATAGGTTCTAAAACTGCTGATTGCATGCTTATTGGATATGTTGAACATAGTGCTGCATATATATTTCTTGTTTTAAAGAGTGGTGTGCTTGATTCCAACACTAGAATTGAGACAAAGAATGCTGAGTTCTTTGAATATATTTATCCACTCTCTGATAAAATTTCTCATACACTTGTTGAACAAATAATAAAATTACCTCTAATGAGTAACTGAGAAGGAGCAAAAGGCTTAGGAAAGAGTATTTTTCTTATGGAAATGATTTTCAGACTTTTCAGGTCAATAATGAACCATCAACTTTTTTTGAAGCTATATCTTCTTCAGAAGCTAATTATTGGAAAGAGCCAATAAAATTTGAAATTGATTCTATTAAGAAAAATAATACATGGATTTTAACTGATTTACCTCCTGGTGCAAAACCTATTGGTTCCAAATGGATTTTCAAAAAGAAATTTAATCCTGAAGGATCTTTAGATAAATATAAAGCTCGGTTAGTAGCTAAAGGATTTTATCGAAAATAAAATATAGATTATTTTGATACATTTGCACCCATGACTAGAATTTCTTCTATTCGAGTTTTAATTGCCTTAGCTTCAATCCGCAAGCTTTTTATCCACAAAATGGATGTGAAAACTGCTTTTCTAAATGGTGATTTAGAAGAAGAGATTTATATGGTTCAACCTGAAGGCTGTGTCATTCCTGGACAAGAAAATAAAGTTTGTAAATTAATTTAATCTCTTTATGGCCTTACACAAGATCCTAAGCAGTGGTATGAGAAATTTGAACAAGTCTTACTGAGAGACGATTTTTCTTCAATGGAAGTGGATAAATGTGTTTATACTAAAGTGGTAGACAATGATTATATGATAATATGTCTATATATTGATGACATGCTTATATTTGGTACAAGTTTAAATATGGTACAAAGTACTAAATTATTTTTGTCTGCTAATTTTGATTTGAAAGATCTGGCTGAAGTAAATATGATATTAGGAGTTAAAGTTATAAGGAGTGAAGATGGCATAATGTTGTCACAAGAACATTATGTTGAGAGACTTCCTACGAAGTTTGAATATTTTAATGTCACACCAGTGCACTCCTTTTGATGCTAACTCTCAGTTGAAAAAGAATAATGATGATTGCTCAGTCTAAATACACTTAGATTATTGGGAGTCTGATGCATTTAATGAATTTTACAAGGCTTGATATAGCCTATGATGTGTGTAGACTGAGTAGATATATTCGTAATTCCAACATCGAGCGTTGGTCTGCATTATCTAGACTAATGAAATATTTGAGAGGAACCATGAATTATGGTATATTATATAGTGGATTTCCTTCTATTTAGAAGGGTTCGTGATGCAAACTGGATCTCTGATTCAGATGAGACAAAATTCACTAGTGGTTATGTATTCACCCTTGGTGGTGGTGCAATATCGTGGAAATCAACTAAACAGATGACCATTGCTAGATCGACTATGGAATCAGAGTTTGTAGCTATGGAGTTAGCTGGTTCTGAGGCTGAGTGGCTAAGAAACTTCTTAGCTAATATCCCTTTAATAAAGGACATATTGCCTCCTGTGTCTATACACTGTGATTGCCAAGCGGAAATACCTATAGCGAAGAATAAACTTTATAATTGTAAAAGTAGATACATGATATTAAGATATTATGTCATAAAACAACTGTTGAGAGATGGAATAATTTCCATTGACTATGGGAAGTCAGAACTAAATTTGGCCGATCCTCTAACTAAACCCATGGGAAGAAAATCAATTCTTCAAACCTCAAAAGAGATGGGGTTAAGGCCGACATGTTGTCAATAGAGATGTTAACCCAACCTATGTGATTGGAGATCCCATGAAGTAGATTCATATTGGTAATAACAAGTCGATATTGACATTGAAGCACCAAAAGAGAGTGCTTGACTACTACTAATTGAGAGGCTGAGTTATAACTCTTAATAAAATTCATAGTCCTTATGGATGGTGTATTTAAAAGCAGTATACACTTGATGAATTCACCTATATGAGAGTGGAGTGGGACGCTCTTATGAGATTTTGGCCTAGTCTCTAGAGATCTCATGAATAACCAGGCACGCGCATGGCCTATGGTTGCAAAACCGCGTTGAACAACAAAATTATCGGGGGTCAAAATGTGATTGATAAAATCTCTGACTTACAATAAGAATTATTGGTTCATAGAAATATTACATTTCAGCAGTAATTCTATGAGTTAAATTTTATTGGTCTAAGTTTGTTCATAGTCCAGAAGACACCAAACCTATTACATTTGGACCATGCAAATCCAACAAGTCTATTCTTCCGTTCCTTTATCCTTCTCCTATAAATTTTGATAATATGTGGGGATTGTGGGAGTATTTTCAAAATTTTAAATAGCCATGTGTTCTTTTAATTTTACAATGGCTATGAATATCTACCGTGTGGACTTTTGCATGATGATATATGGCCAAATGGCTAAGCTATAAACAAGTGGCAGAGGAGACATAACACTTGTCTCTTTGCATGAAATTTTTTTGACAAGTAGATGAACACTTGTCATTTTCTTACAAAATTCTTACAACTATAAATACCCATTTCCTGTACCATCCAAAGACATCAACAAATATTTTATTCTCTCATGATTGCTAATGATTAGTAATCATCACTACAAGCCTTCTCATTTTCAATTACACCTAACCTTTTGTGTATTCCAATTTCTTTTATAACCTGTGTTTATTTCCTCATTCTAAACTTGCTGAATTTATTATTTAATTTTGCTGACTCCTATATCCTCTAAATAAATAGAGATGAGCTTGTTTAATCCTGGAAAAATATTTCGAACTTCTAAAATAGTTTCTTATGACAGTGCCCAACACGACTCAAGCTAGTTAGTGTATTTCCGCTCACAAATAATTTTATTGCAGTATTATTGTTATTTTTTCGTGTCATTTTCCTACAGGCTTTTCCTCTGTTCTTCTTAACCTTAACCCGACAGGGGGTCTGTATGTCCTAATTGTTGTCGATATTATCTTCTTATTAATCTCTTCTCCTTCATCAGGCTCAAGATATCTATCGGTTTTTCCATGTACGCTCCGTCCGTCTCATAGTCGTAGTCCGACATTGCTGTGTCTGCCTCACAACTCTCTATCAATTGTTATCACTTTGTATGTAATAGCCAAGAGAAGGTAGGCATAGATGAATAGGGCTAAGATCAAATTGTTGTTGGCAACTTTTTAAAGGGTGAAGAAGGTGAGTTTCTTTCTCCTTGGTGGTGGGCTATGGAGCTGAGCCGAAGGCGTGAGGAGGTGAAGGTGGAGAAGAGGGCATCGACAACAAGCTTCGCCAGGCGTCAGAGGGGGTGCTGAATACAAGTGGGGTGTTGAATGGGGGGGGGGGTACCAGGTATTGAGTCTATTGAGTATTAACCGGACGTTCCGGATGGTTAAATGGTTGCCTCGTGAGGTGTTCAAAATCGAACCGTAACCATTAACTGAGTTATAAAATTAGCTATTGACTAATTGGTATTGAATTATAGGAGTAATAATTTTATAATTAACAACTTAACGATGTGAGAGTGAATAACTCAATTTACTTATCAGATAAACCATTTTTCACCTTTACCACTTTCTTCCTCTTCATAAACCCATCATCATTTTCTTCTAGCTTTTGTCGACCACTCCTAACTTTTGTTATTTTTTTTCTTCATTCTTTCTTTATTTAAGTAACCAAATTATAAATAGTTTACTATTTCTTCCTTTTTATTTAGGATCTGCGATGAATCTTATTTTTCTTTTTATCGAGAGTTTAGAGTATTTTGTATCAAGGCTGAAGTCAGATAGACTCCCAAGTAGGAGCATGTAGGAGTTGATACCCAATTGTTTCTCATATATATATATATATATATATATATATATATATATATATACATATATATATATTCTCAAAATAGTACATACATCATCATTTAGCTTATAAGCATATATAAGTATTTTTTCATAATTTTTAAAGCTTTAAAATTGATTTTTCTTGTATTTAAACTACTTGAATGTTTACTAATTACTTCTTCAATTACTTTGTGATGACTTAATTACCTAAAGTTATTATTTACATCCATAATCATATTTCATATATTTTTATTTTTATTTTTTGTATAATTCCATTAGTATTTTTAGACCATTTGCACAAACTTGCAATAATAGCCTATATTTTACAACTTTACTGCATTTGTCATCTTATTTTCAAGGATAAAATAATATTTTAAATTTTTATAATCTTCTACTATTGTTTTAAAATATTAATTTCCATAAATAGCATTTTTACAATTTATTTAATTATTTTATTAAATTATTTTTTCCTTAATCTCCTATTTTAAAAACCTGGCCCAAGATTGGGATAAATTTCGGACCAGACAAGCCCCAAATCCATGGCCCAATCCCTAAGCCCAATCCAAACTCCCCTTTTATCCCCAACCCAGTCCAAAACCCGATCCAGCTCTTCCCAAATCCCAGCTGTTGATCAAAAGTGATCAACGGCTCACAACACCCCTCCCTATTCTCCTTATATCCCCTCACCCAAACCCTAACCCCATTCTCTCTTCAGCCACCGCTTTCAAAGACTCCTCCCTCTCATAGAAACCCTGGCCGCCTTTCTCGAACCTCTCCAAATCTGTCTCAATCATGGAGTTTTTCCATGATTCTCTTACCTTTTGTGTGTTATATCGCTATTTCCTACAAATCTATGGTATCTCCTAGTACTTGCCTGAACATGACAAGTACTATCTCTCAGATTCCGGCCATTCCCCTTTTGACCACTTTAATCTGGACATGTATCTAGTCCATATACTTCACGACCATGGCTGTATGGGTCCGATTAGCCAAGATTTCTAGCCAATCTTCTATTTCTGGCAACTAGGGTTTGAATTTCTCTTTGTTCCTTACTGATTATTGACTGATACTTTTTGTTTTCTGTGTTTGACTACTCTTTTTCCTTATTTCTGTTTAATCTGACCTGTTTCCGTATTTTCTACTTTATTTTTCCTTAAATCTGACTCTAAATGATTTTTGGTATGATTGTTTCCTTACTCTCTGTTTAATCTTCTGTATTCCTTTATTTTTTGGTATTATTTGAGTGATTCCCTATTGATTTACTGAACCCCTTTGCTTTATGCCCTAAAAAACCGATTATAATTGGTTCTAGAATATCTTTTCTTATTTGTGTCTGAATAATTTATTTTCCATGTTTACTTGTTCAATTTCTCCACTATATACACCAACCCCATTCCCCTTTTAGGGGAGACTTTGTTTTTCGCTAGAATTTCACTAAAAATTTAAAGCTTTACTCAGTCATTCTTCATTACCTCATTATATACTTTGCTTTTTGGCCAGCTGAAAGCCAAGGCCACTAAATTATGGGTTCTTGCTTCTCGTTGATGTTCAGAATACTGTGGACATTTTTTGTTTCTTGTATTTTCGTTTAATTGGTAAGTTACTTGACTTTTGCAATTCCATCTTTATGTGTCTCTGATTTGTTTGTGTTCTTTCTTCTGAAATCCATGGCTTAATACGTTTCTGGGTTACTTTTAAGCACCACTCTGTTAACTTTATACGTGTTTTAAGTCTCCTTAGCATTTAACTACTCCTAGTGCTGCTAGTTCTGTGATTATCTATGCCTTACTTGGGTAATCTGAACCTTCCTAAGCTCGTTTAGCTAGTGTATTGACGCCTGAATATTCTTGAATATGCTTACTTGCCTTGTCTTGAATCTCTGTAATTAATGCCTCACATTTGTAGTAACATGTGTTAAAGACGTTCGTTGTTGATTATAACTTGTCTCTCTGATATTGTGTCACTCAACATGCTCACTCGATTCCATACCCCTTTAGTGTTTGCTTGTGATTTAGAACAATTATCTCAGCCTGTTTTCCCTACCATGTTTGAATTTTTGTTTTATTATCTTAGGATAAATTTTTTGATACAACTGGACCTTCTTTAGTTAATTAGTCTCCTGTGTCGATGCCTGAATTGTCGCGTCCCAAAACCGAGGGACGAGAACGGTGCCTAATAAGGTGAACCAGTCAAGCGGACCTGGATTGCCTTTCCTACCCAATGCGTTCCCCCATATATATAATGCACCATAATCCATATGAAATAAAAACTTAGGATTTAAGCGTGGATTTACAAACTCAAGATCATTTCTCTTTTAGCATTTCACAGTTGATTCCCAAAAACATACACAATACATACATAACTTTCCAATACGGACCAGGATTCCTAATACATACAGTTACTACCCAAAATACATATACACACCCACATCTTGTCTACGGAGCCTCTACGAATACTAGGATTTTATACAATAATTGCCGGCAACAAGGCCCTGGCTATACCTTACAATACATAACAGACTCAAAAAAGATGGCATGAATTACACACGACCCCGAGAGGAACTGGGGCTCACCAGTATTGCTGAAAGATGAGGAGGAGGCACCACTAACGGCGAGCTGAGCTACCTGCTATGGACCGGTCTACATCCATATAAAAGATGTAGTGCCCCCGGCAAAAGGGACGTTAGTACTGTGGAATAGTACTAGTATGTATGAGCAAACTTTACTCAAAGTAAAATCAAGAGATGCACAGATAGAAAGCAGTTAAAGGAACCAACACATAGTGCACAATGATACAGAAACATATACAATTGAGAGCCTCACAGATTCTTATTTCAACACAATCACATTTCAGCTTTATTACATTCTGTTGCGGCGTGCAAACCGATCCGACCGTACAGTTTACACTCCACCCTTGTTACCCCTCCACCCTTGTACAATTTATACTTCACCCTTGTTACATATCCACCCTTATTACTTCGTGTTGCGGCGTGCAACCCGATTCCACCGGACCATCACATTTCATGGAAAACAATAACATCCCACAATTCAATCACAGGGTTTCATATCATCAAGAGTACAATTTCATAACACCCAACCAATCATGTGTTCATAATAGTCTTTATCATCCATTAATTCAACCACAAAGATGATCATCAACAAGAATATAAATTCACTACAACCAACAATCCATGTGAAGTTAAGCCACAGTAAACCTTGCGAACAATGAGTCATATACGATATTTCCATGGTCATTTAGATCAATTAGATCAATTCACAATTCCCTTTCATCACCTGTTACACAACCCATATCACTTAGATACATTTACACATTTGAGTTCGTTACCATTCTCTCATACCAACATACTCAAGCATTTAACGAACCTTGCACATGATAGAGTAATCACATTGAAGTCACCTTTCACAATTTCAATTATCACGATAGTCGACTAAGAAAAATCAGAGAATGAAATCTCACACCTCAACACAACCGGACAATCAATTCACATTTACTCAGCAAGAAACTTATGCCGAATGTTCGGACACCAACAAGGTGACTCTACGAAGATTAAAGTTAGCCATACATACCTTGAGTCATCCCCTTTTTAATTTTTATCACAATTCGCCGGACCGTCTAGCACCGTCAATCTATTCCACAATGTGACATATTTCACTTAAAATTAGGAATCTTGTATCCAATTGAGCATTTTATCAAACACTATGTGACCCCTTAGACTACTAACCCCCTTTTTGAGAATAATTACCCAAACTTGTTTTTCCCTTTACTAGATTACGGGGTTTAACTCACATGCATGCAAGATTTCACTTTTTATTTTCAAGAACCAACCTATGTGTATTTTATTCTTACCCAAAATCTGAGAAATTGGGGAAATAGGGTGAAGACTTACCTCTTTGGGTGAAGAAGATGACAATAACTCGATAATTTCGGGCTTGAGTGATTTTGGAAAATCAAATTGGATGATTTTGAAACCTTCTCTCTCAAGAACTCTCTTTTTCTCTCTCTATTTTTGGTCAGAAAATCGTTAAAAATGAAGGGAAGGGGTGTTTTATAAAACAGGGGGTCGGGTCTTAAATTTAGAAAATAGGAGCCCCGACACAGAAATGCGGTCAGGAATGCGATCGCGTTCCTCATATGCAGCCCGCATTCCTGTCGCATAGTTGGCCTTCAAATGGGCCAAAATGGGAACCACACTGCCCAGGTATGCGACCACTATGCGGTCTGCATACCTGTTATTTGATCGCATAGTGCGTCACATAACCTCCCTCGCAAAAACCATGGGCAAGAATGCGATAACTATGCGGTCCGCATACCCAAAATGCGATCGCATTCCGGGCCGCAAGTTGTCCTCAATTTTGACAGGCTATTGTCCAGGTTTGCGACCACTATGCGGTCCGCATACCTGTTATGCGATCGCATAACGCACAATTTCTGGAAAATTTAATCTTTCAAGTTTTGGGATACTTTTTACTCAAAATATGACCGTTTTTAAGAATTTCTACGGTTGTAACAGCACAGGGACCTATTCGGGCATTATTTTAGACATAGAAATTTACGTGTATTTACATCCTACCCCACTTAAAATCATTCGTCCTCGAATGAGGATCGGGATATCATTTGGTTTTGAAAACACAATATGCCAACGCCCAATTTTACTAACTCCGATATTTCTGAAAATTTTGCCAGAGTTTCCTCTGTAACTAGGCCTATCTACCTACCAGAGAGCCCCCAAAACACATGTTCTTAACCAATTCCATACATAACTAGTTATTTCATGGCCTTGCACATAATTTGGTCACCTCGACAAGTCCCATATAATTCAATTACTTCAACATGCCATATACACTTCATCTAATCCTTACCAATCTACACTTCAATTACTCATTACCAATCTACACTACAATTAATCATTTAACCATCACATGAGTTTCACATAATTTCATTCACTCCAAGGGGTTGCACATTATTCAAATAGTCACAACATACAAAATTTTGGCACAACTCGAGAATTTACAATAGTAGAGCAATTAGGGGAAAATGGGGTGCTTTTGCACAAAACTGAACATAACATATAATTTCTTAGAGATGACAATTCGCACGATCACTATAGACTTATTCAATCAAATGGGGATATTTTTCTTTCATTTCATTTTCCGCTTCCCACGTGGCTTCCTCAACTTGCTG
>ML424341.1:35128-79137 GCA_005239525.1 Nicotiana knightiana | reverse complement strand
CCCCCCCCCCCCCCCCTCTTCCCGGGCCCTTTCTCCCCAGAAAACTTTTACTGGAAAGGAATTTGCTGGAGGTTTTTTTTTTTTTGTTTGGGGGAACTGGGGCTAACTCAGAGTACTTATATAACAAATGTAACATAGAATTACTTACCCCTTGCCATGGAGCCTTCCCATCTTTTGATTGCCCCTGTATAGAGTGAATGAGGAAAGGAAAAAAGTGGTCATTTTGGAGTAAAAGCCAATAATTATGCTATGCATAAACAAGTCTACTTCCTTTGGCATAACTTAAAGATGGCTATAGGTTTTATCATGCTTTTCAATATGCTTCCAAAATCAAGTTACACAAAAGCAAGGATTGGCTCCACTTTTATCAACCAGCAGATTACATGTCAAACTAAGGTGTGTGAATGGATAAGTAGATGGCAATATTCACTTCATCTTGTTACCTGATTTCCAAGGGAAGGGACACCTTGATGAACAATCCATTGAGCATCTACAACTCCAATTTTCTCATGAGCAGGCTTCAAAACAGAATGTATATATGCTTAGTGCCTTGAATACTTTGGTACTAACAAGACGAATACATGTGAAAGAAAGTAGCTAAGAAGACTGAATTCATTCGATGAGTTGAACTTACCTCAACACATCTACGAAGTGCAAAGTCAAGTCCCCAACCATGGATCAAGTCATTCTATAAGTCACAAAAGAACACAGTCAATCTCAACATAGCACAAAGTGTAAGACCTTCTCTGCGTTTAATATGCAAGCTGAGATACCTGAATCATATGCCACATACAACGCCATGCATCTCGGGAAAAGACAGGAGCCATGATCTCTACAAATCTGAAAACAGAGAAGATTACATGGTAAGGACAACTTAAGAACCGAAACAAAATATAATTGTTGAAAAAAGAAAAGGAACTGAACAAACTAGCAAACAGGAGAACAATTCGTACGCTGCACATGGAGGCAAATGGGGGTTTGAGCACCAGCCTGGTTTCTCTTCTGTTATCCTGATCAGATAAATCAAGAAAAGAAAAAGAATAAACAGAGAGAAATCTAAATACCAAGTATAACACAGTTAAAAAGACAAGAGTGAAACAAGACTCGGTAGATAAATAATATCATGGGATTCATGGTTCTTACGTGTGAACTTCACGATCACCTCTTCTCTTTGTCATTTGCCATGTTGTTCCTTTCCTGGGATCCAAACCTGGCTGTGAAATTTCCAAACCATGCTTCTTGACAAGTCTAATGTACCTGGGGTTGGACAAACGAATTTAGAGAAACTAAGATATTGGGTCAAATCAGCTGTTAAACACAGGAAATTACAAAATACTTACTCCTTGGCATCAAAATGCTCAACTCCTAGGTCTTCATCCCAGATAAAAATATAGTCATATGGGACGACAATGTCTGGATGCAGAAACCTTTTTGCATACCACCTTATAAAGAGGTAAACTTCTTGTCACTAACATGGTTTAAAGTTGATCATAGTTCCAGTCCAGAATAACTTTATCATATTACTTACCATTTTGTTTGTTTCTGAACACTCACGTGGATGGCTCGTTTTGACCATTCAAATTCATCCCATTCAGTTGTCTTACCATCATAGTGAAAAAGAAGAATTGTAAAGTCGTCCGAGAACTGTACAGGAAAAATGGTTAGGATGAGTGAGGAATTGAATAGAGAGAGGGGAGAGAGGAGCCAACAAAAGGAAACAGATTGATGTACCTTCTTTACAGCAGCATCAATGTTGTGCTTCTGATTAAGACCAACAGTAAACGTTACCAGATATTTTGGCTTGCTGGGTAGGTCCTGCAGATAAAATACAATAATAAGATGCCTCTTCCAAATTTTTATTTTGGATTAATCAGTACAATGTCTTCATTCGTAAGGTTTGCAAATCACAACAGCCTTGATCTGGATCAGTGGGAGCAAATAAATCAAATTTTGTGATATAGTTTGTTATGGAAAAGATTTAGATTTTTTCTAGATCAAAGCCAACGCAGGACGGAGATGGGTTACTATATTTGGACAAAGTTTGATCCTAAAAGTAACCGGCAAAAAACTACAAGTCCTGCATATAATTTTATTTTACCGTACAAGAGAATATTACGTTTCAAGCTAGCAATTGTGATATGCAAGTTCATGTTACACTTACCTCACTGGGTTTCCCCCACAATCTCCGGGTATAGAAGTCAGACTCAGAAGTAACAATCCCTGGAGGTAATCTTTCTGCCCCTCTTGGGTTTGATTGGACCCAAATCTGATAAGAATAAGGATGACTATCAGATGGAAAATGTGCTTTTATCTTAAGATATTTTCTTGCATAATCTCAAACATCAAACATAGTCACACACATGAAGAATTAAAGAAGATAAAGATGAAGAAGATTGATTAAACAGCACTTGAAATAAGCAGAAAAATGTGCAAGACAAAGCAAGAAAGACATTTACCAGGTAGTAGATAAAGAGTATAAGACTAGTTAAATCCAGAACAATCAAGAAAATGGGACATGCTAAAAGATTCCTGTCGGAGCTAATTCTGCCACTGCCACTAAAAGAAAGTATTGACTGAAACATGCAAAATGCTTGAACTTGAGGACTAAAGAAGACATTTTTCAATTATCTAACCTCGACTGATATTCTGAAGCTATTAATGTTAACTAAAGCAAACATATGTCTGTTGTTTACTTAAAAATGATGAAAAAACATCTACTGGAAATGCAACTTCATGTTACATGGAAAAACAAAAAGGTGTGGGAGACTGATATGAATTGTTATCAGTAGCTAACTTGCTACGTAGGACAGGCTAGAACTTTAAAATTTTTATGATAATCAGTAGAATTTGTAATGTTTAGCTTCAGAAATAGTGTTGACGACCATATATTCAGCTCAAGCAGGGATATAGGGGAAGTGTTTTTCAATCAATCTACATACAAACTCTTGATAAAGAAAATTAGCAAGAATAAGTTCCTTCAGTATTCTTAGAAGGATGCTTATTACATAAGGATAGGTGTTTGCACCAGTGTCTTCGCATTAAATCATTAGTCTTCTGGCAATATTTCATACTTGAAAACATGATTAGTTAATATCTTGACCTATAAAATTTCACACTCTATAAAATTGTCACTTCCGGCAGAACTGCAAGAAAGAAGGCATACGAGAAAAACTTTTTAAGCAATTGCAGGAAAATAATACTAGTTCATACTGGTGGCCAAATCCCTAAATCTTGAACTTGAAATCAATTTTGTGGTTGCAAGGATGTACCTGCAATTGACCTGTTGCATTCTGATTGCTAATGTCCATAGTATTAGAAGATGAATCTGCATGCTTTTGGGCTGAAACAATATTATTTCTCTCTCTAGCAATTGGGAACTTGCTTACAATACTGGCTGTTATATTTAGCTGAAAAAACGGAACCAAAAGAAGTATCTTATATACAAATGAAATTACAGCGTTGCACGAAATTGATCACAATATGATTGTAAGAACAAGGAGGGTTATTATCGATCTATACCTTGGTTAATGAGCTAGTAGGAAATGAAATTCCTATGAATAATCCAAAAATGATTCCACAACATATGGAGACAATAAGCCTCATAGTTTCAGCGGACTTTAAGGAATTGGAGCTGCAGAACGTACTTCAAGAGTTAGAGAAACTATTATGAAATAGACAACATCAAACACTTGGTATGATCACAAGTAAAGTTCCATGATAACGAACCCGTGTCCAAAATTCCTCATGTTAAATACAGTATCTGAATCGATAAGTACAACCAAACTAGTCAAATAAGCTTTACTGCACCCCAAGTAAGTTTATTAGCTACCACGTTTCAGTCAAACGAACATAACAATGGGACGGAGAACCTGAAATATCAAAAGAAAAGTAAGATCCTTCTGCAATTAAAAAGTGAAGATGCAACCACACAAACAAACAAACAAAAAAAACTTAAGGTGAACAAGCTAATGAGCCTCTCTTCTTTAGCTTCAAATTAGAAATTAACTACCTCGACTCAAGTTCTTAGCATCTCATCCTCCTCCTTCTCAACACACAAACTCACACGGTAAAAGTTTCTTAACCAATATAGAACTGCAAATTATTTTCTCCTACACTAGATTGCCTCCAATAAATTTGAATATTAGAAACCTTAAATCCCAGCAAAGACCAAACATGATACCCACTTCTGCAAAGTCAATTAGTCATGTGCCTAGCTTTTGACTATATCAACTTGAACACAACCTCCCCCCTCCCCAACCCAAACCAATAGATCAAGCACTAAGCTAATTTCAATAGCTCAATTCTGTGTCCCCAAAAACGAAGCCACTATGAGTCTTATTTTACTCGTCCCCTCACATTCAATCTATTCTTCAAATTCACCTATCTATCAAAATACGAAACAACT
Source organism: Nicotiana knightiana (assembly GCA_005239525.1). Classification (NCBI taxonomy): domain Eukaryota; kingdom Viridiplantae; phylum Streptophyta; class Magnoliopsida; order Solanales; family Solanaceae; genus Nicotiana; species Nicotiana knightiana. The sequence goes on along the minus strand of ML424341.1, from coordinate 74,732 downwards.
ATACTTTCTTAAAATTTAAAATATATTCTCCTCTGTACAAGTTAGGTTCAAAAACAGAAACAAATTTAAGAAATATAAAAATTAAGTCTTGCCGGCAAAACCAAAGGTAACCATAAAGACACAAAAGCACAAAGATTACACCTTCTTACCATATAAACCATATGTAACTGTTATGATAAGCAAAACCCAGAAAAATCTTGAACAGAAACAAGAAATGGAAGCCTAAGAATAACGGAACAAGAGTGATTTTCAAGGGAAAAAGAACTTGGGTGTAGCTAATATTAACCTTCTGGGCACCTATAAATATGTAAAAAGAACCAAACAGAAGCAAGAAAAAGCTGTGAAAGGGAGAAGAAAATTCGTGAAGTGCTAAGCAAAAAACTTGTGTTAATGACACAGAGAAAGAGATTAGAGAGGGGAAAAGTACAAGCAGAAAAGAGGTGGAATTGCTTTTATTTACTCCTTTTTCCTATATAAAAGTCTGTTTAAGGTTGTATTATTAGTAATCTACTAATATGGTTAAAGTCGAAGATTAATAAGGGAATAAATTTAAAGATTTTTTAAAGTAGTAACTTTTTAATTTTTTTATATTTTTAAAGCGTAACTGTTTAATTAGTGTATTAAACTAAGGACTTTTTGTCCCATATTAAATTAGGAACTTAAAAAAGTAATTTCCAGGTGATGATGTGTTTGATTTTTATTTGGCTTTGCTATTGGGTGTCGGTCTTTTTATTCGCTGACGTGGACGAACAAAAACGTACTTCCTATTGGCTGCTTATTTGTCTATTTATGTTGAACAAATATTTTTCTTTTTCAAGGTGACAGGAATGTTGATACGTGCAAAAAGGAAGAGTCAAACAATTTTTTCGTATAATTATAGTTATTAAAAATATTTTAAACACATATGTTGAATAACATTAAAAAATCAAATTCAGTTTCACTGTAAACTTTTATACCTTGCATTCAACCTTATAAACCTAAATTCTTTTGAAGACAAAAAAAAAAGTACTATTTACATTACTAATTACCAAAATATTAAATCTTTTAATACAAACTAAGTTGGGAAGGATATTAGTACTTACACTAAAAACATATCAACACTTAGATTTAATCACACGTATGACGTACCTCCATCTTCTTGATTAATTGCTAGGCCAAGGATTCAATGTATTACTACTTTTTATTTCAAGAAATAGTTGTTTATATTCGTTAAGATTAAATATTAGTTGGAACAGAACAATGACCAACATGGTACAATTTATATCGCAGTTTCATGATTTTAAATATTAGTTGGTCATACATATTTATTGGCTATTTCCCTATTAACTAGGTAAAGAAAAACAGATACATATTAGGTAACCAATAGTTTGCATAGGAACTCTTTTTCTTTTAAAAGGAGAACATATATATTCCACAGAAATATAGGTAAACTATATAGTTTTGAAGCAAAAATGTTGGTGGATGTGATGAGAAGTGAAGGATGACAAACTTTAGAAGGATCATTATTACTTCCTGGAATTAAGTACATAACTTAGGATCATTTAAAGAGCACTTTAAATCAATTCATGGTTTATGGGTTGCTGATGTTGCCCTCTTAACTTTTTTTTTTCTTTTTTTCTTTTCCTTTCCTGATGGTGGCATGAGAGTTAATTTGCACAACTCTCCATTATTTTATGAGGTATCCTTTATTTTATATTAGTATAAATATCGAATAACTCTGATAACGAAAACTTGAACGGTTAAAAAAAATCACACGAAACTTAATAAAACTTTTTCTCATTCCTTCATGATATACAAATCACTTAATTACAATACATAAGCATTTTTGACCAAGTCCAAATTGGAGATTCAAGAGAACTAAAGTTAGTGGTCCAACGAAATACCAAGAACTTGATGTTTAAAGCCACATCTTTTTCAGAAATGGGGGTTCCATCAAATAAATGCTGACGAATAAAAGCATCCCATGGTTCCTTTAAGGGCGAAACTAAAATTTGACTAAGTTTAGTCGGTATTAGTTTAAGAGTCAAGAAAATGCGAAATATGAGTTTCTTCTTGGAAAAGAATGAACACATCGAAAAGAAATTAAAACAAAATACTAAAATTCGCATCACGGTAAACTATAATCTCGTGTTTTAGTCGCTTATTGCACTCTAATTCACTACACTTTCATTGTGTTTGAGCTTTAATTGTTAGTATTTTATGCTTTGTATGAGCGATTCCGAGTTATGTAGATGTTGTGGAACTAATTCGAGCTATTTGTAACTTTGAAGTCGGAGTAAAAGCCCAGGGGAATAAGCCGGAATCGTGTTCGAGGGTCGAGGATCAATTATGGACGTCAAAATTCAAGGAAGAAGCAACTGCTGAAAAAATGCACTACCGCGACGCATTAGTGTAATTTTATGTCAGAAATTTTCAAGGTTCAGAAACTCGGTTTTTTTGGTCTGGCAGGAAAAAGCACTAGTGCGACGCACGGGCGACGCATGAAAAGCAATAAGTTTGCAAGTTTTTCTACTTCGGCTTGGAAATGGAGATTTCGTCTAGGCCCAACCCTACTTGGTATAAATACATGAAAAAACGTTACTTTCTGACTTTTGACACACTTGAGGAGACTATTTTTGAAGGAGAGAAGACGTTGGGAACATTCTTTTGAGGAGAAAATCATCGAGTTCTTTATTTCTTCATCTTTCTTTCTAATTTGTTTATGTAAAATACTTGAAAAGTTGTTACTACGAACATGAGTGGCTAAACACTATAGTTCTAGGGTTGTGGTTGATATGATTAATAATGTTTATTAGTTACATCTTGGTTAATTCGGATTATCATCTTATGGTTGTTACTTTAATTCTAGTTTTAACTTGTGAATTGTTGTAGCTACCACTTCACCATGCTATCTATGCTATGCTTGGGAAAGCCGTGTTTAGATTAGAGTAAATTAAAACAAGCTTGTTTCTGAACTCGTGGCTCGGGGAACGATTTCGCGGTTAGGATAGGAATATACTTAATAGTCTTGCTTAGTTAAAAACCGGATTATATTCGTCCATGATAGACTCAATACCGTAGGAATATAGGATTGATATATTATGGACATGCGATTAGTATTGTGAGAAGATGTTATTCATATAAACAATCCGGTCAATTAGCAACCTATGATAATCTGGATTAACAAGTGTGATTATTGAACTTAATAGGATTGATAAACCGACCACAACCCTGGAATCTTCATCTCCTCTGAGTAAAATACAGAACTCCCGTTTGCATCCTTGATAAATTAGCTAATTACTTGTTCAATATTTGCAAAAGTAGTTTAGTAGATTAACAACATTGTTGATTATCTTGGACAGTTAATTGATTTTAGTTTACTATCCTTTTCGGGGTAGGGGGTCTGAATACATTCCACTCTCCCCAGACCCCACTAGTGGAATTTTACTGGGTATGTTATTGTTGTTATTGTCTATGGGTTCGACATCCGAATTTCGAGTCACTTTATTACTTGACGGCCACGTATACTTGCGTGTACTTGGGGAACCAACAAGTTTTTGGCATCGTTGACGGGGACTTAGTTATTGATTGTTTTCTAAGTTAAGCTTTTAATTGATTTATTTTCAAGTTTTTAATTTTCCTATTTAGTTATTTTTCTAGATTAGACTTTTACTCTTATCTTTATAGGTTGTTTATTTTTTCTTTTTGAAAATATTTTATTTTTATAACAATTAAATTTTTCTCTTAGTGTGTTCATAGTTCTCTCAACATGACACTTGTGGATGAAATATCCGGAGGTAAGGTTATTGATGAAGACACTTGGTTGACTAAAGACTTTTATGGCCCATCTTCTTGGGCTTGTCATGACTGAAATCTGGAAGGTCTGAATTTGAATATGGGAGTAAAGGTTGATATTAGGACGGATATTCACGATTAAGGGAATATGCGAAACGACGTTATCTTTTAACAAAATTGGTGAATGATTGGTCGAAGGAGAGAGTTGATCTTGCACAAGAAATTGACAAGTTTGGCTTGGCTTTGCACAACTTGGATGCAGATTTGAGTTCGAAGGTTGATGCATTATACACCCAACAATTTAATTATGAGTTGTCTAAAACTGAAAAAAAATCTTCTAGACTAAATTGAGGAGCTAAACGACAATACCAAACATCAGACCATATTTTTCTTGAGGATGCCAATGTTGAGAAGAGTGTTCATAGTTGTGTAGTATTTCAGTAGCTCCTAAGAAAAATCGAAAAAAAAAGAAGTAAAATTGGACTTTTCCCGACGATGGATCTCCTAGATAGTATTCTGGAGGGATTTAGGTCGAAAGAAAAAGGACATAAAGATTTTCTTTTGTAAGTAGTGTAATAATTACCCCTTGGTTTTTCGTTGTGCCGCTGTTCTTTTCCAGGGGTTTTGTTTGAACCAGGTGTAGTTAGTTTTATTTTAATTAGGAGTAGGAACCCTTGTGCTGTGATTGAAACTGAAGCAATGTCTCTTGACTTTGTTATGCCTTAAGAATAGTGAGTGCTTTAATTGTGACATTTAGGCTCAGGTTTTTTACTCTTGTAACAGTACCATAAATTGTATGATCTTAACTTTGCTTAACTGCTTTGACTAGATTATCTAGATGACTCCAATCCTGAGTGTTATGTCCCAGGTGAGTGTGTGAGGTTTTTTTGTATTATATGCATTGCATTTGATGTCTAGAACTTGCCTCGTGTGTTTGCAAAGCGAATTAGTAGTTTTGGTCAGTCTAGGAAGTGATATAGACATTTCTTTGTTGAGCCAGTTATATACTTTTACCCTACTAATTGTTATGTATCGTAGTTAACCCCTTTGAGCCTGTAATCCTATTTCTTTGGCAACCACATTATAAGACTTACCCATTTGTTTGAATTGACCATCTATTTGAACCTTGTACCTCTCGCGAGTACTTGAATTTGTTATGAACTTTGTAAAAATTAAAGTGTGGGATATTGATTTGGCTTTTGAGTGAAATGATTGAAATAAGGAGAAAAGTGCATTGTCTTGAAAAAGTAAGAGCCACTTGAATTGGAAAATAAAAAAATAGTTGTATTGTTGTGCAAATATTCTTTGATAAGTGGTAACTCTTGATGTAATTGTTCTTAAAAAAGTAGGGAGTTGATGTATATTGATGTGAAGGTGGAGTTTGATTTTCCATAATTGTGGTGATTTAATGGTAAATGGTATGTATTAAAACTACTTCGGGAGGTGTAGTCACTCTCATATCTAAATGTATCCTACTCGTGTTTTCACCTACATTACAACCAAATAAAGTCCTACTTGATGCTTGACTGAATGAACTTAATTAGTAAAGTAGTACACTACGAGAAAACCTATGGTGCATTTTTTATAGCATATGAATGTTGTTTCTTAGAGTGAGAGAATTCTTTCTATCTTGAGTTCCTAAATGTTCTTTAACTTTATTGTGTATGGAACTATTCTCTATTATTGTGTGAGGGTACTTGATTCATGATGGAAGGTAATGCCATTGACCTCTGTGTTAGAGTAAGTGAGCAGGTTGTGAAAAGTGTGTGGTGCTTGTGAGTCAAATCTTGAGACGAGGGTGTTATATTAAAGTGCTTAATCTATATTAAATATTCTTGGTGTGATGAGTTATGAGAGTTGTTTAAAAAGGTCGTGTTGTTGTAAAGTGTAGTTTCATTGCTCGAGGACGAGCAATGGTATAAGTGTGGGATGTTGATGGTAGGCTATAATCTCGTGTTTTAGTCGCTTATTGCACTCTAATTCACTACATTTTGATTGTGTTTGAGCTTTAATTGTTAGTGTTTTGCACTTGTTATGTGTTTTATACCTTGTAGGAGCGAATCCAAGTTATGCAGATGTTATGAAACTAATTCGAGCTATTTGGAGCTGTGAAGACTGAGTAAAAGCCCAAGGGATTAAGCCGGGATCGTGTTCGGGAGTCGAGGATCAATTCTTAATGTCAATATTCAAGGAAGAGTAGTCAACTGCTGAAGAAATGCACTAATGCGACGCACAGTGTGACGCATTAGTGTAATTTTGTGTCAGAAATTTCGAAAGTTCACAGACAAGGCTTTTTTGGTCTGACAGGAAAAGGCACTAGTGCGACGCACGGGGCGACGCGTGAAAAGCAATAAGTTTGCAAATTTTTCTATTTCGGCTAAGAAAGGGAGATTTCGTCTAGGCCCAACCCTACTTGGTATAAATATATTGAAAAATATTATTTCTGACTTTTGACACACTTCATACCTAAGGAGACTATCTTTGAAGGAGAGGAGACTTTGGGAACATTCTTTTGAGGAGAAAATCATCAAGTTCTTCATTCCTTCATCTTTTCTTTGTAATTTGTTTATGCAAAATACTTGAAAAGTTGTTACTACGAACATGAGTGGCTAAACACTATAGTTTCTAGGGTTATGGTTGACATGATTATTCACGTTTATTAATTACATCTTCGTTAATTCGGATTATTATCTTATGTTTGTTTCTTTAATTCTAGTTTTAACTTGTGAATTGTTGTAGCCACCAATTCACCTTGCTATCAATGTTATGCTTGGGAAAGTCGTGTTTAGATTAGAGTAAAATTAAAGAGAGCTTGTTTTTGAACCCATGACTCGGAGAAAGATTTTGCGGTTAGGATAGGAATATACCTAACAGTCTTGCTTAGTTAAAAATCGTATTATATTCATTCGTGATATACTCAATACTATAGGAATATAGGATTGATATATTATGGACATACGAGTAGTATTGTGAGAACATGCTATTTATACAAATGATTTGGTCAATTAGCAACCTTTGATAATCTGGATTAACAAGTGTTATTATTGAACTTGATAGGATTGATAAACCGACCACAACCCTAAAATCTTTATTTCCTCTGAGTAAAATCCAAAACACCCATTCGCATCCCTGATAAATTAGCTAATTACTTGTTCAATATTTGCAAAAGTAGTTTAGTAGATAAACAACATTGTTGATTATCTTGGATAGTTAATTGATTTTAGTTTGCTTAGTTAACGAATAATGTAAGTCTCTATGGATTTGGCATCCGGCTTTCGAGTCACTTTATTACTTGACGGCCACGTATACTTGGGGAACCAACAAGTGTTTGGCGTCATTGCCGGGGACTTAGTTATTGATTGTTTATCCAAGTTAAGCTTTTAATTGATTTCTGTTCAAGTTTTTAATTTTCTTATTTAATTATTTTTCTAGATTAGACTTTTACTCTTATCTTTAGGTTTTTTTTTTTTTTTTTTTTTTTTTTTTTTTTTTTTTGTAAATATTTTTATTTTTATAACAATTTGATTTTTCTCTTAGTGTGTTCATAGTTCTCTCAACATGACATATGGGGACGAAATCAGAGGTAAGGTTATTATTGAAGACGCTTGGTTGATGAAAGAATTTAATGGCCCGTCTTTTTGGGTTTGTCATGACCTGAACCCTTGGAGGTCTGAATTTGAATATGGGAGTAAGGGTTGATATTGTGACGGATATTCACGATTAAGGGATTATGCGAAAATAACAAAAATTATGCGCAAACGAGTATCTTAAATTGTTTATAATTTTGGTTTAAGGGACTTGATAATGCACAAATGCGTAACTATCAGAAGGTTGACTAATCAACAATAATGAGAACATATAAAAAAAAAATGGAAATGAATTGATATGTATCGACTTGTATGGTTGTGGCCTGTGGGAGAAAAGTCAGAACAAATGGCTAGCAATAGAAGCTGGGCGGAGACTTTGACCTCTTCACAAAGACTTCCGTTGGACAATAACTAGAGCAATAGAGGCGCTAAACTGCAACCTTGTCTCTTTTAATTATGATTTTATTATATGATATTTGAAAATTTACTGATCCAATTAATTTTGTACTACAATGTGGGATTGGGTTGACAAGTCGAGTTATGCTATGACTTTTGACTCTAATCCTGGTCTATTTTTGCATATTCGCATGAGACTTAGTTCTAATAGAAATGCACAAGAAAGTATCCAAGGGTGAGGTAGTTGGGTCATCCCATGACATATTTATTTCAACCTCTCACGACTCTTCGCTAATTAACATCCTGTTCATATTTAGCAAATCAAATAAACTTATATTTTATGGATCAAATTCAAGGAAAGCATGTCAAAGCAAAGCTTATGCCTAGGAAAAATTTAGTCTTTACTACTTAGGAAATAAGGCATAAACAAAGGGTAAGAGTGTTTTTTTTTTTCTTGGCGCGTGGACTTGATGGATTCATATGATTTTATGTTTGGTCTCGTAAAGGATGACAATATATTTGTGTAATATACGTAATTGTTTTGCATGTAGGAGTCTAAGATGTATTGACTTTGTGTTGCAGTAGGACTCTTAATGTTTGTCTGTGTAGGAGTCTTATTGTTCAGGGATCATTTTGAAGAGTGCAAAATACAATATAAAATTATTGTTCATTAGTCAAAGATAGTATCGTTTAATTATCGTCTTCACATGGATTAGATTCAAACAGTGTTCGAATAATCTTCAGTTGATTACTATCCAGAAAAATTAACACTTGATTTGATGACTATTACTACGATTAACTACTAAAAATTAAGCAATTAACAATTGATCACAAAAGACAACAGATGAACAACAAAGAAATATCAATGAGAGAAATAAGGGTAATAGACTAGACAAATACAAGATAGTTGACTAGGTATCCAATTCTTGAGTTAGTTCACTGTATAATACTATTGATTCTCACGAATTCAACAGATAATCAGATTACACTTGAAGTTAAGGTTCCTCTTTCGATTAAATGTTAATTTCAGTAATTAATTCAATTGAAGCACGGTAAACAATTGCAACAATAAAATGATGGATATGATCTTAAGGGTAACTTCTCACGAATATTTCCCTATTTTCTCAGTTCGATTAATAATTCGAGAGGCTCTTTCGATTACCTACTTGAATCACGAATGTAAACTAGAGCATAAGAAGTAAAGAAATTCAATATCAAGCTGCTCTTTCGATTGAGCAAAATAAGAAATAACTTCACAATACTAATTAAAACTCCATCAATTAATTCCAACAATTATCAAGAATCGAAACCCTAATCAAGTTATCAAAACACCGTATCGGCCAACACCCTAATGGAAATTACTCCATAGCAATGGAGCAAGTCATCTCAATAAGGTTTAAAACAAAGAAAACATCAATGCTAATAATTCGATACAAACTCCTGTATTGCACCGATTCGTAGGTTGAAATCTTGATGAATTTTTGTGTCTTCTTGCCTTGGTTGCTTCTAAAATCTCTCGTAGGTCAAAAGTCCTCTAAAGAACGCATTTTTGGTGTATTTATACCATGTAGAAACAAGCCCAGATGAAACTACCCTTTCCTAACCGAAATAGGAAATTACTCTGACAATTTTGTACATGCGCACCGTGCCTTGCAGTGCACTTGTGTGAATATTCAGAGAGACACAGTTTAAGCTGCCGCGCCGTGCCTCGTTGTGCCCCATGCGGCGTGGCTGTATCTTTTTCTCAGAGTAAATTCTTTCATCCACATTTTGACATCCAGACTTGGTCCTTGACCTCCCGAACATGATTTCAGCTTAATTTCTTGGGCTTCTACTCAGACTTCAAAGCTCCAAATTATCTTAATAGCTCGCAAGCATTTCCTGCAAGGCAGAAAATACGTAATAGTATATTTCACTATCATTTAAGCTCAAAACACGTAAAATACAATTATTAAAGTGCAATACTACTGCTAAAATATGAGTTTCCAGCCTACCATCACACTATTGTATATATAGACTGTGCTGGTTTGATATATCAATACCTTTACATGGTATCAGCGCCTTTTGTGGCCTAACAACCAATGTTTTCTTCTTTTTCTGTCTTTAATTTTTGTGGCCTAACAACCAATGTTCTCTTCTTTTCCTGTCTTTAATTTTTCTTTGTTGATTATGTACAGCGAAGCTAAACCAAGACCCTTTTACAATGGGAGGCGACTCTTCATCCTCCTCGGCGTTGTTATCTTTAGTTGCTTCAATGTATACCAATGTGGCATATGTAGGTAATTTCGAACCATTACCTAAAGTGATTTCTTTAGGACGATGTTATTCAGCATGAATTGCTAAATTATCATGATTAGTGTGAGGTGAAGTGGTGCCACTACATCAATTACTGAAGCTGCAGATCCCCTTGCCCTTCATATTCCACGCATGCAATCTCCGCCACAACACTCTCTTCAGTCTCTTCAGACACTTCAGCAACCCCTACAAAAAGTACCAATTTCTCCAGAACTTGTATCACCAAAAGTGCCTACCACTTTTCCTGCTGCACCTTCGGATGAATCAGTTGTACAATCTGGCCAGCCATCTTCAAAAGAGTTACATGTATCTGTTGCCTCTACTACGAACGAAATGAAAGAGGTTACTTCTTCAACCACCCTTGTATCAAAGCCAACTCCCTCAAAACTACATCATATGGTCACTAGAGCTCAAAGAAGGAATCTCAAACCCAAGCAACCCTTCTGCCTCTCTGCTGGTACACCTCAATCTGTGAACCCGACTTTTTACTCTCAGGCTGCCAAAGATAGTAAGTGGCGACAAGCAATGCATGATGAGTACAATGCACTTATCCAATCTCAGAATGTTTTGTTAATGGGTGTTCATGACTGAAATGAAATATGATGGTACAGTATATCGCTATAAAGTCCGTCTTATAGCTAAGGGTGTACCCGATTTTACTGATTAACCTAGACCAGGGTGATGGACCGAAGATTGGTCCCGTAATAGATCAGACCGAGGTATGAGGGTAAGATATCAAGTTCGGGATTCGAGGTACCTGTCGAGATCGAGACCAAACGAGGTAGACACCGAGCAAGACCGAAGATGGCATAACACAAAGGCAAGATATCTGCGACTGGTCGAAGATCATGACGAAAATCTCGGAACAAATCAAATCAAGAATGGTTATTTAGCTAATCACGGGATTTTCTTCTGTAATATGAGAGTTGTACCATAAGTAGAATTCCTCTACTATATAAAGAGGGGTTCTAATCATTTGTAATTCATCTCATTCTCGCATATAAAAGCAATATAACACTCTTTCTCGCTTATACTCTCTTGCTCATCAGTTTGCTTTATACTTTATAATCCTGGTATCAGTCAGTTCGAGGGCACTCTAGCTCAAGGGTTGAATTACATTTCAATAGCGGTTTGCTTTAGTTTATTGTTAACTTCTATTATTAATCATCATATTTATCAATTGGTATTTGGTGAAATCACATGTCCTTAAAACCACTTATAAGTTTAATTGTTATCGGATTTTAAGGGTAAACAGTTTGGCACCCACCGTGGGGCTAAGGATAATAGTGATTGCTTAATACAAATTCTGATAACACACACTACTTTGCGCTTGTTCTCGTAAGTGTTTTTGATTTCAGGATCAATATGTCGAACTCACAAGCAGTACCCACACACGCCGACAACAACCTCGGTTTCTATGGGAAAAACGACAATGTAGCCGCCCCAGTGATCGAAGTACCTCAAGTTGGCGTCGAGGGAGTACCATCTGCAGACCCCATCGACGTCAGCTCCCATGTCACCCAAAATGCCAATCTGGGAGTCGACCCGAAACCACCGTCCACAGAGAAGCTCGACCAACAGGTCAAGATGCATAGGGCGGGGAAGACGGCAGAGTTAGCCTTCAATTGATATTTGAAATGATGCAAGCTCTACAGGCTACCATAACGTAACTACAAAACCAGAACCGAACTCCGAGTAGAGATGAACCTGAGCCCTCACTTGAAGTTGCTTATAGGACCGAACTAGTACCGGAGAGCTCGAACCCCAACGAATCGGGGACTAACCCCACCATCATGAAAATGCTCGAGGATCTCACAAAGCGAATCGAATAAGGAGAAAAGAAAATCGAGGCTAATGACAAAAAGGTAGAAACATACAACCCCCGAGTTGACCAAATACCAGGGGCACTACTGATTCTGAAGGGTTTGGATTCGAAGAAGTTCATGCAGAAGCCTTTCCCCCCAAGTGTGGCTCCTAAGTCCATCCCGATCCTAATGAGCATGTCACTTCTTATACATGCGCAATAGAGTGCAATTCCATCGATTCATTCGCCATGCTTGTAGATTCCTTCGTCAAAGCTCACGCCGGAGCAATAAAGGTCGCAACTAGGAAGTCAGACATCTTCAAAGTGAAACAAAAGGACAAAAAAATGTTAAGGGAATTCATATCTTGGTTCCATATGGAACGCATGGACCTACCCCCATCGCAGATGATTAGGCTGTCCAGTCCTTTACTCAAGGTTTGAATGCGCGAAGTTCGGTAGCATCACGACAGCTAAAATAGAATTTAATTGAGTATCCAGCTATGACCTGGGCCGGTGTGCATAATCAGTACCAGTCAAAAATCAGGGTCAAGGACGATCATTTAGGGACCCCTTCCGATTCTGTTTATCCAAACAGGTCCATCGGCATAATTCAAAGGTACATCGACAGAGAAACCCGATCGAACAGAGATCGATATCAACAATACGGTGCGGATCGTAGAAATAGCGATCCAGGGCATAACCCCGTTCAAAATGACCGAAGGAATGAGTAAGAGTGGCTTTGATAAACATGTCGAGCCCACAGAAGCACCACGACTATCATAATATAACTTCAGCATTAACACATCAGGTATTGTATCAGCCATTGGGCAGATCAAGGATACTAGATGGCCTAGACCCCTACCGACCGATCCGGCACAAAGGAACCCTAATCAAATATGCAAATGCCATGGTACTCATGGTCATAGAACCGAGGACTGCAGACAACTAATAGAGGAGGTAGCCCGTCTATTCAACAAGGTTCACCTTCGAGAATTCTTGAGCGACCCATCCAAAAATCACTTTAGAGACAGGGATGCAAACATGAAGAATAAACAGGAAGAACCATAGCATGTGATTCACATGATCGTTGGTGGGGTCGATATTCCGCAGGAATCCGTGTTCAAGCGCACCAAGGTGTCGATCACCATGTAAAAGCGAACTCGAGGCTTTGTTCCAGAACGGACCTTGTCTTTCAATTAAGAGGAAGCAGAAGGGAGATCACAACCTCACAAGGATGCACTGGTAATCTCTATTCTTATGAATAAAATTCAGCTTAAACGTGTTTCAATTGGTCCAGGAAGCTCGACCAACATTATTCGATCGAGGGTCGTGGAGAAACTCGGCCTGTAGGATCAGATTGTGCCCGCAACTCAAGTCCTCAATGGTTTCAACATGGAAAGTGAAATCACTAAGGGCGAAATCATCTTGCCAGTAAATGTAGCCGTGACCATTCAAGAAACAAAGTTCCATATGATCGAGGGTGATATGAGATACAACGCCTTGCTCGGAAGACCCTGGATTCATAACATGATGGCAATCTCCTCAACCCTTCGCCAAGTTATGAAATTCCCAACACCGAATGGAGTAAAAATGATGTATGGGTAACAACATGCTGCCAAAGAGATGTTCGTGGTCGATGAAGTAATACCGGTATCGGCGCCTTCATGGACAAATGGATAGGAGTCAAAAGGAAAGCAGGAGGCTAAATAGCAACCACAGGTACCATCCTAGACCCAACCGCAGGATCAGGGGGCGGATGAAGATGACGAACATTGGATCCCCCGATTCTTCATAATTCTCGATGACTCAAATACCATAAAATCAACGGTCGAAGATCTGGAGCAAGTCATACCGATCGAGTACCTGCCCCAACGAAAGGTATACCTGGGCACGGGGTTAACCCTTGAGCTCAGGGAAAAACTCATTAAATTCCTTATAGATAATATGGACTGGTTTGCCTTGTCCCACCTTGATATGACAGGGATCCCACCAGAGATCACTACCCATCGATTGAGCTTAGATCCGAAGTTCCGTCCAGTAAAGAAAAAGAGAAGGCCCCAGTCCAAGGTTAAACACGCATTCATCAAGGACAAGGTAACCAAAATTCTCAAAATAGGGTCCATTCGGGAAGTAAAATATCCCGAGTGGTTAGCAAACGTAGTCATAGTCCCTAAAAAGGGCAATAAACTTAGGATGTGCGTAGACTATATGGACCTAACAAAGCATGCCCGAAGGAATCTTTTCCTTTGCCAAATATCGATCGTATGATCGATGCCATGACCAGCCATGAGATTCTCAGTTTTCTCGACGTATACTCCGTGTACAATCAAATACAGATGAACCCGGAGGATCAGGAAAAGACTTCATTTATCACTAAGTACGACACCTATTGTTATAACGAAATGCCGTTCGGACTAAAAAATGCTGGTGCGACTTACCAATGCCTAGTATATCGAATGTTCGAAGACCAAATAGGAAAACCAATGGAAGTTTATATTGATGACATGCTAGTTAAGTCCCTGTGAGCAGAAGACCATTTGAAGCATTTGAAGGAGACCTTCGACATACTGAGAAAGTACAACATGAAGCTCAACCAAGAGAAGTGCGCATTCGGGGTCGGCTCGGGGAAGTTCCTCGGCTTCATGGTATCAAATCGAGGGATCGAGATCAACCCCGATAAAATCAAGGTCATCAAAGATATCACGGTCGTGGATAATGTTAAGTCGTGCAAAGGTTAACATGATGGATAGATGCCCTAGGCTGATTCATTTCGAGGTCCTTAGATAGAAGTCACCGGTTCTTCTCAATGCTTAAGAAGAATAGCAATTTTGCATGGACCCCGAAATGCCAACAAGCCTTGTAAGAATTAAAATGTTACCTATCAGGCCCGCCACTGCTTCACACTTAGAAAGCGGATGAGCAACTCTACTTATACTTAGCAGTCTCGAAAATCGCAATAAGTGGGGTCCTAGTTGGAGAAGAGAAAGGTGCGCAATTTCCTGTTTACTATGTTAGTCAGACCATAGGTGAGGCCGAGACCCGATACCCATACCTAGAAAAAGTTATCTCTATCTTTAATGAGCGACACTAGGAAGTTAAAAAAATATTTTCAGTATCACCCAATTTGTTTTATGACTACCTATCTCCTTCGCAATATTTTTCATAAACCCGAACTCTCGGGTTGACTGGCCAAATGGATCGTCGAGATCAGTGGGTAATGATATCGAGTATCAACCCCGAACAACCATTAAGTCTCAAAATTTGGCAGACTTTGTGGCCGACTTCACGCCCGTCCTTGTACCCGAGGTCGAAAAAGAACTATTATTAAAATTGGGTACATCATGGGGGGTGTGGACCCTCTTCACAGACGGTGCTTCGAACATGAAGGGGTCCAGGCTGGGCATCATTCACCCACGGGTAATACGATTAAACAATCTATCAGAACTTCAAAATTAACTAACAATGAGGCCGAGTATGAGGCCATGATTGCAGGTCTCGAGCTGGCTAAAAGTTTGGGAGCAGAGGTCATCGAGGCCAAGTGTGACTCCCTACTTGTGGTTAACCAAGTAAACATGACTTTTGAAGTTCGAGAGGATCATATGTAGAGGTACTTGGACAAATTACAGGTGACTCTACATCGATTTAAAGAATGGACCTTGCAACATGTACCTCAGGAACAAAACAACGAGGCCGATGCCCTTGCAAACTTGGGGTCATCGGTCGAAGATGATGAACTCAGCTCGGGGACTGCTGTACAGCTCTCGAGATAAGCAATCGAAGAGGGCCATGCCAATATAAATTCTACAAGTCTGGTCTGGGATTGGAGAAATAAGTATATCGAATACTTGAAGAGCGAGAAACTCCCATCAGACCCAAATGAGTCGAGGACTCTACGCACAAAGGCAACGCAATTCACCTTAGCCGAGGATGGAACACTGTTAAGGAGAATGTTCGACGGACCATTGGCGATATGTTTGGGACCAGGAGACACCGACTATGTCCTATAGGAGATTCACGAAAGTACTTGTGGAAATCATTCCCGTGCCGAGTCATTGGTTCACAAGGTTATCAGAGCAGGATACTATTGGGCCGATATGGAAAAGGACACAAAAAGTTCATTCGAAAGTGCGAAAAATGTCAAAGGTACGCGCCAATGATTTATTAGCCAGGGGAGCAACTTCACTCAGCGTTATCCCCATGACCGTTCATGAAATAGGGGATGGACATTGTCGGCCCTCTCCCATCGGCCCCAGGTAAAGCTCAATTTATTTTGTTTATGACTGATTATTTTTCTAAGTGGGTTGAAGCACAGGCTTTCGAGAAAGCCATAGAAAAAGAAGTCATAGACTTTGTTTGGGACCACGTTATATGCCAATTTGGGATGCCTGCCGAGATTGTGTGCGATAATGGAAAGCAGTTCATCAACAACAAAGTGACAGAATTTCTCGAGGATCACAAGATTAAAAGGATCCTATCGACTCCATACCATCCCAGTGGGAACGGCAAGCCAAATCGACGAACAAGACCATCATTCAAAATCTAAAGAAAATATTGACCGACGCTAAGGGGACATGGATAGAGATCCTGCCCGAGGTCCTTTGGGCGTACCGCACAACGTCAAAATCTAGTACGAAGGAAAAAACATTCTCTTTAGTCTATGGTTCCAAAGCTCTTATCCTGGTCGAAGTTGGGGAACCTAGCCACAGGTTTCGATATGTAACGGAGTAATAAAATCATGAGGCTATGAATACAAGCCTCCAATTGCTGGATGAAAGATAGGAAACCGCCCTCGTTCGACTAGCCACATGGAAACAACGGATCGGAAGGTATTACAATCGGAGAGCCAATCTTTGGCACTTTAAAATTGGGGACTTAGTACTAAGAAAAGTCACCCTCAACACTCGAAATCCGAATGAAGGAAAACTTGGCCCAAATTGGGAGGGACCATATCAGGTCCTTGACGATGTCGGAAAAGGATTTTACAAGCTCAACACGGTAAATAGCGAGCAATTACCAAACGATTGGAACATTTCACTCCTCAAACGATACTATTGCTAAGGTACGACCTTCTCTATTTTCATTTATACTAAAGAACTGCAGGTGTTCGATCGAAAGCGTTGATGGATCCTTGAACACGAAGTCCTTAGGTCTGAAAGCACGCGTTGCACTCTTTTTTTCCTTAGACCGATTTTTGTCCCAAATGGGGTTTTCTGGTGATGTTTTTAACGAGGCAACTATTGTTCATGCTAACTCATAGCAATTCAAAAGTATCCGAGGTTTCTTTATAATCAACCTCAAATACTGGGGGGAATCACCCTAGTATGTTAACTTTGTTGCAAGTAAAGTACTTCGTATCAACAGGGTCTCGATAGGTAAATGTCGTAAGGGCCAAACAGTCGAATGAACCGTGCCCATGTAGGTTACTCGAGCCCTAAAATCAAACATGTACACATGTATAATCATTTATTAAGAAAAGTGTTTTTCCTTGCCAAATATTTCGTGCCTTAGAAAAATTTTACTCTACCATTTCATACTCTTGATATATTGTGGAAACAAGCTTAATGGCCAATCACGACTGATGTTCGAACAAACACTCGAGGATTGCCGTCCGAAAAATAGAATGATTGAATTATAGGCCACGGCCACCCCACTCGGGGACTGATACTTCGAGCAAGCTCAAAATAAAATGGGAAAATAAGCCTAAGAGGCAAATCCCAAATAAAAGGCTACGGCCAAATTAAAACGATTTGGAGACGTACGAATTTCGTAGTAAAATATGCCTTCAAATATTTTTATAAACCGGTTAAAAAGGCCACCCTCCGCAAAATTACAAAGGGTTTCGATAACATCAACCCTCAAAAACCCTAAGGGGTACTGAATTGTTTGAACTCTCGAACAAATTCTTTATTTTGTGCTTATGCATTATGAAACAAAGGGTTTCGTTAATAACGAACCTCGAAAACCCTAATGGGCACAAATTTGTTCAAACTCTCGAACAATTCTTATCTCATGCTAAGGCATAACAAATTTGTATATGATTAACAATAAACTTTTTAAGCCAAAAGGGGCCACTCTTTTTTACAAAGGCCACACTTCCCTAATACAAAAGCCAAAGGGTCATTTTTATTTTTGAGTTCGAGAAATCATCCTCACTCAAATAAAACCTAAGGGTTACCCTACTTCGAGTTCGAGCAAGTACTCACTCGATTATAAAAACTACACTAGTCTGGCTTCGATCAAATTGCCTAAGCCTCGACCATATGAATGCAATTTCACAAGGCATAAGTGAAACAAAAATTTCATAAGGCATAAATGAAACGGAAATTTCATAAGGAAAAAATTTCGACAAGACATAAAGAAAAGAGATTTATATATATATATGAAAGGTTATTTACAAGGATCGATCGAGATCCCACACAAAAGTTCAAAAAGAAAAAATCCTAAAATGCCTAGTTTTCTCCAGGGGTAGCTTCTTCTCCATCGAGGTTCCCTCCGCTCTCGGACCCGCTCATGCTTCCGGCGTCCTCATCAGAGGAGGCTAATGCCTTAGCATTGGCTTCGAGCTCTTTAGCATTTTTGATCTCATCAGTGAGATTGAAGCCTCGAGCATGGATCTCCTTGAGGGTTTCCCTTCGATAATGGCACTTAGCAAGCTCGACAACCCAATATTCTTGATTTTGTTTTCTTAAGCTTGAGCGGCTTCAGCATCAGACTGGTAGAAGGCCACGATCACCTCAGCATCAGCCTTGGTTTTTTCAGCCTCAGACTTGGCCGTTACAAGTTCGATGACCAACCGGGCCTGGAGCTCCTCAATTTTCTTGGTCAGTTCCAAGTGTTTATCTTTCATACCCTGAAGCTCATTGTCAGTCGAGGAAAACTGAGCCAAAACAGCCTCCTTCTCTGAGGCGTTCCATATTTTTCTTCCACGCCAAGGTCTCCGCCTTCACCACATCAACCTCTCCACGAAGTTTCTCGATTGTATTGAGCTTCTGTTGGACTTGTGAGATCAAATTGTTAGCCACCACTCTCGAACCGATGCCATGATATTCTAAGATTTGTAGTACCTTCTCGGTCAGGTCGCTTTGTTCTCTCTAAGCCACAGCTATCTCAGCTCGGAGGTCCTTGTTTCTTCTTATTTTGCCCATTGAAAAGTTTAAGGGCACTCTTCTCCTTGGTGAGCCTTTGAATGTCGGCCTCGTACCTGCTCAGTTCTGCTCGAGACCTAGAAAATTCTTCGTGATGAAGCACCGAGGCCTACACAGATGGAAGGAAAGAAATTAGACAAGGAAAAAAAATACAAGTATGCAATCAACATGGGAAGTTAAGGCTTACCTGATTCAAGGCTTGTTGTGACTCATTGAAAAGACACAAAGCTTCCACTTCGTCCATTAGGGCCCGGTCTTACTCCGTGATCAGACCTCAAAGATAAATGGCCATCCTTACGGGGCCGGCAAAAACTTGTGCATCCTCCGGGATAGAGATGACAAGTTCGTTTGGTCCCGGGACAGATGCTAGGGGCCGGGAACTAATTGGACAGTCTGAAACTCGAAGATGTTCCACCTAGATCCTTCCTCAGTATTTCCAAGTCACTCAGATCAGCGGCATCCTCGATCCAGGTAAAATAACCACAGAAAGGATCCTCCTCTCTGTGGGCTGCTTCTGCATAAGGAGTTTTCATTGCTTGGGCCTCCTGAATCGTCTCCTCAGAAAATGAAGGGAGGGACGGGGAGTCTCCAACTTCTATTACCCCAAGTGGGTCTCTTGGGGCATTCTTTCCGTCTCGAGGAGCCTTGATACTGACCTTCACAACCGATTATGTCACCCTTGTGCTCCGAGGCGAGGCATCTCCATCCCTTGACAAATCGAGGATTCCACCCGAGGCCCCGTCAACTAGGGGAAGAATGCTTTCGGATTCTACCGATTCAATGGTTTTTGGTCTCGGAGTTTGCCTTCACTCGGGCCACCAGCCCCGAGTCGTCTTCTCTTTCATCCTCTTCTTCCTCTTCCTCCCTTAAGAATTGGAATGAATCCACAGTCAGAGGAATGACTTTCCTTCTTAACCTACGTGCCACTCTCTTCTTGGGCTCTGACCCCTCAGAAGTCGAGGCCCTTTTCCTCGTATTATCCTTTGCTGGCTTCGGGATCGAGATTTAAGTCTCTTCTTTACCAGAGGGGGGCCTCATGGCTGCATCTTTTGCCGAGACCGCAAGAGAAGAAATTGAATAAGTTTGGAGGAAAATCTTAACCAAATTACTATACACATAAAAAGGGGCTTACCATGATTCTTTTCTTCCCACCGAGCTTTCGATAAATCACGCCATGCGCGCTCAGCGTATGTAGAGGTCGAGGCTAGGTCCCTGACTCTCGAGGTTAGGAATTGCACCAGGCATCCAAGCAGCCGCTACATCATGGGAAATGATATCGATGAGAAAAAGTAAAGAAGCAAAATAACATGCTAATAATGGGATTATACTTGCGCTTCATATTCCAATTCTTAGGAAACGACATCTTCTCAGCCGAGATCAGGTACGAAGTCCTCACTTGAACAAATCAACCCATCCAGCCTTGATCTTTGTCCTTATCTATGCTCGAAATCAGCGCCTTGGTAGCCCGATGCTGAATTTTTATTAGCCCACCTCGGTAGAGTCGGGGGCTGTACAACTTGATGAGATAGCCCCTTGATTTTACTCACAAAAAATTAGAGCAGAATAACGATCCTTCAAAAGGATGGATGTATTTGACCTAGGGTTATTTGGTATTTTCGGCACAAATCTACGATAACGGGATCGATCAGACCCAGCGTGAAAGGGTAAGTTTAAAAACTCAAAAATCCTTCCACGTGGGTAGTAATATTTTCTTTGGGGGCTGGAATCACCACTTATTTGTCCTTCCAATTGGAGTCTTTCTTCACCTGCTTAAGGAAATTCTCAGATATCAAGCATATGTATCTCGACACTAGCTCACATCAACTAGGGACCGATGAAGTTTTCTCGATCCGGAAGTCGAAACTGACGACGCACCCCATGGGAACACACTCCTCAGGGCGTGGCTCCACCAGTGCTTTCTTGCCGGCCGGCCGAGATGAGGAAGTAGTTTCTTTTTGTGGCATAGTTTTTGATGTTTTCACCATTTGGTTTGAGTTTAAAGAAAGTGGAAGATAATGAGACTTGGTGTTTTTAGAAGGGGTTGACAACGAAGCTTAAGATTTGCAGATAGAAGAACTTGAAAGATGCAGAAAGCTTTGAAGATTAGAAGAGATTGAAACTAAAGTTTGAATCAATGGGAAAGAGGCCTATTTATGGGTTTCACGGCAACGGTTCGAAACCACTAGTGTCATTTCTGGACGTTTCGATCACTTCTATCGCTTACGTCACGGTGATGACATCATGTGATGTCATGACAAATCGGGGTAAAGGTCGATGATTCAATTCGTTTCTTGTCATTAGATTCCAAAAAATGAGGGGACTATATGTATACGGTTAAAACCAGGCCCACCCAATTTTATTGATTAACCGAGACCAGGGTGATGGACCGAAGATCGGCCCAGTAATAATCAAACCGAGGTATGAGGGTAAGATACCAAGTTCGGGATTCAAGATACCTGTCAAGATCGAGACCAGTAGTAGTTGAGACCAAACGAGATAGACACCGAGCAAGACCGAAGATGGCATAATAACATAAAGGCGAGACGACCGCGGCTAGTCGAAGATCATGGCAGAAATCTCAGAACAGATCAAATCAATAACGGTTATTTAGCTAATCATGAGATTTCCTTCTGTAATTAGAGTTGTACCATAAGTAGAATTCCTCTACTATATAAAGAAGGGTTCTAATAATTTGTAATCCATCTCATTCTCACATATAAAAGTAATATAATACTCTTTCTCACTTATATTATCTTGCTCATTAGTTTGCTTTATACTTTACTATCCTGGTATCAGTTAGTTCGAGGGCTGAATTACATTTCAACAGCGGTTTGCTTTACTCTATTGTTATTTTCTATTAATAATCATCATATTTATCAATTGGTATTAGGTAAAATCACATGTCCTTAAAACCACTTATAAGTTTAATTATTATCTGATTTCAAGGATAAACAAAGTGTTATCATGAAAGACTGGCCATTGATTTTGTTGATACATTTAGTCCCGTTGTAAAGCCTGACACGATAAGAGTTGTACTTTCCTTAGTTGTATCTCAGCCGTGGCCTATTACTCAACTAGATGTTTCAATTACCTTTCTTCGTGGACATCTTGATAAGGTTGTTTATATATCTCAACCACCTGGGTTTATTGACCCAACTCGTCCAGATCATGTTTGTCTGCTTAAGAGATCACTCTATGGTCTTAAGCAAGCTCCTCATATGTGGAACAAATGCTTGACGAGTGTTTTACTGTGTTATGGATTTTCTAGATCTAAGGCAGATTGTTTGCTGTTCTACTTTATTTTTGGACCTACCAAGATGTTTTTCTTGATTTACCTAGACGGCATTCTGGTGATGGGCAACAACAAAGCTTCTATTGACTCTCTAGTCGACAAAATACAATCACGCTTTGCTGTTAAAGATCTTGGGCATCTTTCATATTTTTAGGTATTGAAGCAACATAGAACTCAAATAGTCTTTTTCTATCTCAGCATAAGTACATCAAAGATCTACTAAAACGGACTCAAACGCATGCCTCCAGTTATGACTCGACTCCAGCAACTTCATCCATTGTCTCTCCGCCTCAGTTGGACTTCCTTTTCATGATCAAACTCTATATCGTAGTGTTGTAGGTTCATTTTAATACCTAATAGTCACAAGGGCCAATTAATCATATGCAGTGAACAAACTATCTCAGCTTATGCATTATCCCATGGATTATCACTGGGTTGCAGTTAAGCGTATCCTTCGATATGATAATGCCATGTCTTCCTACGGCCTCCTCTTTGCTCGTCAAAACACTACAATGTTACATGGCTTCTGTGATGCAAATTGGGGCGGCTCCATTGATGATCGCAAGTCAACTATTGGATTTGCTAATGTTTCTTGGGTCTCACTTGATCTCATGGACTTTGTCATGATCCGAAATTCCACCAAAAATTATGATGGCGCCTATCTACTTGCTAGGCAAGGCAGCACTCAACACCATCATTAAATATGCAGAACAAGCAGAATAAGTCATGCTTTTAAATCAAATATGCATAAATATCAAATAGAGTGTACATGACCACATTTGTATCACAAACTCTTCCCAACACCTAGGTGTCACAACTAGTCACAAGCATCAAATAAGAGTACAAGATCTCAATTGAATACAAAGTCTCTCCGAAAATGACTAACACAAAGACAAATGTAAAGAGTAGGGAAGGGAGGACTTCATGTGCTGCAGATCGAATCAAGAAAGAAGCTCACCACTAAGTCTCCTAATAGCACTCCTACTTCACGGGTGTATGGCAAAGCTAACCTCAGAACCTACACAAAAATGTGTAGAAGCGTAATATGAGTATAAAATATGATACTCAATAAGTATGAAGTCTAGACTCGAAGAAGTAACAACGAGAGGTCAACAGTCAGACCTACTATCAGCTCAGTAATTATGAAAGGCATGAACAATATCTGAAATAAAGCATGGTATCATCAATCCAGTCTATCATCAACAACACAATAACGCCGATATGTAAACATGCCTTTAAAATAGGATATACCACACAATATAAGGTATCTGAAATCTTTCACAATTAGGATATCAAACAATCAACAATCGATAATCATAAGAGACATTGCATGAGTCTAAGCTACCAATACAAGCTCATAACACAATACTAATTCTCTGCACGAGTCCATATAAATGACATAGATCAAATGTTCAAATCAATACAAATCTGAATATCTTACGCTCATAGGGCCTAAGGTAACATCGGTAATCACCTGACTCCGAGGGATGATACCGAATCCAAGCGCCATTGCTGCGTGCAACCTGAACCACTAAGGGGTCATTTGGAACGCGAACTAAATTATCCTGGGATTATAATCCCGAGACTATAATCCCTGAACTAATTATCCCACTGGGAGGTGGGATAAAATAATCCCAAGTTTGATGGGATAAGGTGGTATATCCAATATTAAGTCTGAGATTAAATTGATATCATATTTGATTGATGGTACAAATTTATCCTGGGATAAATTGGTACCATCAACAAACATGGTATAAATTTAATCCATTACCTTATCCACCTTAACCCACGTACCAAACAATCCTTAGTAACTAATATAACGTTGCAGCGTGCAACCCGATCCACAAATATTCTCGTGGCGGCATGCCACCCCATCCACACATATACCTTTAATGGCGTGCCACCCGATCCACAAATATACCCATTGCAGCGTGCAATCTGATCTACAATAATCTCATCAATAATCAATATCCTCTCATAATGTTCGCGGTTTCAAAACACTATCTTTTCACAATATTCTACTCTCCAACTCATAGATGTGTGCATATGAGGCAACATAATCAAGGCACCTAATCATAAAAATAGAAATGCGGATACAAGCACAATTGGCTCTATTGAAAATTATGTAATTCAATTAATCTCAACAATTTAATTAGTAATTTCATCATTCAAGAGTTTTATCATAATATTTAACATGAATGAAATAATCAATTTTACCATCAAAGCATAAAGCAATAGGACAAGTGTATGACTATAGCTCGATAAGGAAGCTCAATATGGCAAGTAATCATTTATGCCAAAATTTCAACAAGTCATAACTTTACACATGCTTCTAAGGCACAAATACGAGCCATCACATAGTAATGTAATCAATGAAACATGAATACCAATCTCACATACTCAAAACAAGGCATAAATATATTTAAAATATTTATTGGTCATAATCTAACTGCGCATATACGCTCCTCTCCTTACATATACGTGACTCCTAAACCTAACAACAAGTAGCAAATAGGTAACCTGGGGGAGAATTTTCCTCCTACAAGGATAGATAAAAGACTTACCTCTGCCCCGTAATCTTCAACCTTCAAAAATAGCTTTCATCTCAAATAAACCTCCAAACGAGTCGAATCGAGTCAAATACAACTCAATAATGTCAAATAAAACCATTTGAATCTAATCAAAACAATAAATTTTTAATCCTTATTCAAATCTCCAAAAGTCAACAAAAGTCAACTCGGGCTTATATAGTCAAACCGAGTCATACTACCATAACCCCATGAGTACAAATATGTGATTAGATTCCAAAACAAATTCCATAATCTATGTTTAATAATAAGTGGAGAAACAACACATATTATCAAAATCAAGTAGAAATCCCTTACCCTCTTTCCTTGTGTGAAAATCCTCTTTAAAATTTTCCCCTCTCTAAGTTTAGGGTTCAAAATATAAAAGAATAAGCTAAAATCCCGAAATATAATATTTAAGTCTTCTGCCCAGCTGATACCCTTTGCGAATGCGGTCACTACATCGTGTTCGTGAAGTACAAACCATGATAACCTCAAAATAATCCATCTCGAATGTGACATTAACCTCGCGAACACGATGTGGAGACGCCCCAAGCCTACGCCAACATGAGCCCCCTCCCTCGATTGTGAAGGCCAACCTCCAGCCAACTCCCAGCCTATCTCACTGCTACACAAATGTGACCCCCAAGGCGTGAATTTAGAGATCATAATCCTTCAACAACTCCAACCACATCCACTTCCTCAAATTCAACTCCTTTTGCTTGAATAGATGCCGAAGACTCCCATAATCAGTGTCAACCTCACAGGACATGCCATACAAGTAGTGCCTCCAAATCTTGAGCACGTGAATAATTGCCGCCAACTCCAAATCACGTACCGAATAGTTCTTCTCATGTGGCTTCAACCAACGTAATGTATAGGCAACCACCCTATAGTCTTGCAATAACACACACCTAAGACCAACACGTGAAGCATCACAATAGACAATATACATTCACAATCCCAAGGGCAACACTAAAATTGGAGCTTTACTCAAAGCAATCTTTATCTTCTGAAAACTCTCTTCACACTCGTCAGATTATCTGAACAGAGCACCCTTCTGAGTCAACTTGGTCAATAGAACTACAGTAAATGAAAACTTTTCCACAAAGCACTGATAGTAACCATCCAAACATAAGAAACTCCTGATCTATGTAGCGGTAGAAAGCCTGAGCCAACTCTGAACTGCAGCAATCTTTTTCGGATCCACCTTGATCCCATCACTAGACACCATGTAACCCAAGAATTCCATCGAGTCTAACCAAAACTCGCACTTAGAACTTAGCATATAACTTCTTCTCCCTTAAAATCTGAAGCACAATCCTCGAATGCTACTCATGCTCCTTCCTACTATGAGAATATACCAATATATCATCAAAGAACACAATGACAAAAGAACCCAAATAAGGCTAGAACTCACTGTTCGTCAATGCATGAAAGTTGTTGGGGAATTATTCAAACTAAAGACATCACCAAGAACTCATAATGCCCATAACGGGTCTTGAAAAGGTCCTAAGGAGTGTTCGAAGCCCTGATCTTCAACTGGTGATAACCCTATCTCAAGCCAATATTCAAGAACACCGTAACACCCTGAAGTTGATTAAATAAACCATCAATGTGTCAGAGTGGATACTTGTTCTTGATGGTAACCTCGTTCAATTACATGTGATGAATACACATTCTCATGGAATCATATTTCTTCCTTACAAAAAACATCAGTGCACCCCAAGGTGAAACATTCGTCCTGATGAACCCTTTATCCAGCAGCTCATATAGACGCTTTTTCAATTATTTCAACTCAGCTGGCTCCATGAGATACAATGGAATAGATATGGGTTGAGTATCCGGTACCAAATCAATACCAAAATCGACATCCCTATTGGGGGGCATCCCTGATAGGTCTGCATTAAACACATACGAAAACTCCCTCACTACTAGAACTGACTCCACAATAGGAGTATCAACACTAAAATCTCTGACAAAATATAGATTTTCCAAACACCCCTTCTCAACCATCCATTGGGCCATCGAAAATGAGATCACTCTATTAGGAGTGTGACCAGGAGAAACCCTCCATTCCAATCTTGGAAACCCCGACATAGCCAACACTACGGTCTTAGCTTGATAATTAAGAACAACATGGTACGGAGATTGCCAATCCATACCCAAGATTACATCTAAGTCCACCATATTAAGAAATATAAGATCGACACTAGTCTCTTAACCCCCAACAATAACCACACAAGTCCAATACATACGATCCACCATAATATAATCAACAACATGTGTAGACATATGAACAAAAATATCTAGAAAACCATGAGGCATATCCAAATAAGGAGAAAAATATGATGAACATAAGAATAAGTAGACCTTAAATCAAACTACACATAAGCATCTCTATGACAAACCGAAATCATACCTATAATCACTACATTTGAGGCCATCGCCCTGGGTCTACTCGAAAAAGCATAGTGCCGAGCCTTACCACCACAAGTCAAAGTTCCTCCAACACGGGCTCCCTCTCTAAGGAAATATTTGGTTCCACATCCTTCCCCTTTAGCTATCTGGGCAGGGGGTGGAGCAACTGTTGCAAAAACTGTTGGCTGAGAAAACTATGAAATTGCGCCCCTAACGAACCTCAGACACTGCCTCCTCTTATATCTAAGCTCTCCACACTCATAATAACCTCTAGTTGACTGAGTCTGCTGGAACAAAATTTGCCCTTGATGGCCTGAATAGCTATTGGAGGATCCCTGAATACACTATGATGATCCGATAGGTCATTTTGAATACTAGCCTTTATTTCCATTTTTGAGACCTCCATTAGCTTCATTTGAGGTTTCTTGATTTGTGTGCATGATTCATGTCTTTTTTGGGAAGTTTTTGTGTAAAACTTTGAAGAAAAAGTAATTTTTGACTTAAAATGGAATTTGAGTTGACTACGGTCAACATTCTTGGAAAACAACCTCGGATAGGTGTTTTGACAATTTCAGTAGGTTCGTATTGTGCTTTTGGCCTTGGGTGTATGCTCGAAATTGAAGTCGGACTAGGTTGATTTGACTTATTTTTTTAAAAGCTTGGAAATTTCCTAAGTTTGACCGTAGGTTGACTTTATGGTTATCGAGTTCTGATTTTAGTTTCATGACGTGGAATAGGTAAGTTTTGTTATTTGAAACTTGTCTGCAAATTTAGGTGAAATTCGGAGTTGGTTTGATATGATTTGAACGCTTTGTTGTGATTTTTGAGGTTCTTGAGTTTTCTTTTGAATTTCATGCGTTTTGATGTTCGATTTGGTTCAAGATGTTATTTTGGTGTTTTGATCATGCGAGCGAGTACGTATGATATTATTACACTTGTGTGCAAGTTTGGTTTGGAGCCCGAGGGCTCGGATGAGTTTCGGATTGGCTTCGAGCCAAATTAGACTTAAGAGATTGTTGGTTTTCAGTTGTTTATGGTGTCTGATGCAATGTGCTTTGCAATCGCGCAACATCTCTCACGATTGCTGATACGCTCAAATTACACTTTAAAATAGTGTAGCGGTCGATGTCAAATATAATAATCCAACTAGGTTGAGGTCGAATCCCACAGAGAGCAATATGTAGGTGATTAGGAATGTAAGAGAATTATCACTATCATGCAAAGCCAAACACTTAGAATTTGGTTTAGAAAATATTTATACCTAAATGCGAAAATGTAAACCAACCTAGAAAGCAAGTAAAATGATCAATGGCGAGAAGTATGGATGCATCGGGAATTACACTCAAGTAACGATCCAATGTATTTCACGATTTTATATATATGAGTGAGTTTATGTTAATTAGCCACGGATAATAATTCTTAATTAGATTCTTCCGAAGACTAACATGACTTCCTAATTGAATTATTCCTAACCCTTTAAGAGATTAAGCACACCAGGATATGGCTACAAGTAGTTCAATCCTATTCCTAGGTAGAATCTATAAAATGAGGGTTAAAGCCTCAAGTTCTTGTTAATTAATCTTTCCCAACCCCAAATTATCTTTCCCAAAATTAATTCAGAGTTAATGGGCGAGTCCTAGGGTTAGCTAATCCCATTGGAAACATTAAAGAACAAGAATAATTAAAGAAACAATAGCTCACTTCATAAAAGATGAAAAATCATTCAATACATAAGCACAACAAGGTATTTAATCCACACTTTAAACATGAATATTTCCATAAATAAGATTGAGTGTTGGAAATAAATACTACACACTTAGATATTCAATACAAAGAAAGGAAATAAAGAAATAAACATAAATGGGTAAGAAATCCTTAACCACAAGCTTCAAATCTTCAAAACCCAAGTGTGTGCGCAAACCTTAGCTTCCAAAACTTGTTCTTCTCTAGTGTAGAAGACTGAAAATAACCCAAAAGATAGCCAAAGATTCTGCTAGGTCGTGTATTAAATGGCTTTGGGGTCAAAATCATGAAATGCCAAAACTGCCCAGATTTCGCCCAGTTTTAATGCATCGCGATCGCGTAAGCCTGATTGCGATCGCGTATAGTAATGATGGAGACCAATGCGATCGCAAAGGGATTTCTGAGTTCACGTGGAACATTTCATGGGCAGTGGCCAAATTTCCTCATCGCACAGAAGCATCAATGCGATGATCATTTTCATAGACTTACGCGATCGCAATCCTTTGTTTTCGATCACGAAGAGTATCTGGTAGCAGTCATTTTTCACCATTTTTGCACATTTTGACTCGGTTTTTCCGTTTCTTCTCCAAATCATATTAGATATGCCAATAAACCTCAGATAACGCTTTAGTTTTTTCAATAAAATCATGCAAAAGCCTGATTATTAGGAGAAAATAAGTTGGTAAAATACCAACTTATCAAACCCCAAACTTAAACTATTGCTTGTCCTTAAGCAATTCAAAAACTAAGAATATCCTAGTCATCACTTAAACTCGATGGCATACCGCATATCATTTCAAGTAAAAAATGATCAACTTAAGCACAATCTTATGACTTCGGTTGGTACCAACAATTAATCCAAGGCATATGAATCGCCAACTTTTCCAGCATTTTATTTCAATTCAATTGCTCAAACACCATATTAATCAAAGTAGCAACCAAATCATGACACTAAAGATTCAAAATTTGCCTCTCTATCACAATTGTCTTCCCTTGCTCATTCCTCCCAATTGAAAAATTAAATTGACAACTCGAATCTCATGCGCCCTCACACTTTAAGAGAGAATTCCAAACTCATAAATTTTCATTAAAATGAATGGGATGTCAAATAGAAAGAATCAACTCTCTCTCTCTCTCTCTCTCAAAGATATTCAAATGCACAAAAGTAGTACCATAGGCTTTCCCTTCATGTATTTCTCCACTAATGTAGACATACTTGGTTCAAAATCAATTAGGACTTAAAGGGTTGTAGTTTAGGATTTTGGTTAAGGTAGGGCACAATTTGGTAAGAGTGACTCAAAACCCCCCTAAGCACTACACTTTTTCAACAATCAAAGTCCACTTCCTTCAAGAACTTTTTCATCATTTATTCTCTTTTTTTATATCATCTAGTCTTCCATTTATTCACAATTCCCTTTTTTTTTTGTTATATATAATTTTTTTTATAACACTTCTCACTTTTTGAGAAACCTTTACATCACAACTTTTCCAACCTCCACCCCCAAACTTAGGCTTTTAGCGTATATTCATACTTTTAAATTACTTAGGGAGGTATGGTTCCACAAGAAAATCAATAAGATGATATCTTGTAACATGGTTTCCAAAGAAAAAGTTAAAAGGTTGAAAAGGGTTGACTAGGGAAAATATTCACGGGTAGGAAATTTAGGTACAATAATGGTCCAAGGAAGGCCTAATATCATTTTTCAAACCAAGTTAGTCTAGGATTTCGCGTTGCACATTCCGGGCAAGTTCTAGACTACAAATGATGCAAAAGAACTTCACAATTAAAGCTCACCACACACGGAACATGAAAACTCAAGTGGAATACAAATCCAAAATCCAATTGAAACCAATGAATCTCAAGGAAGTCACATGTAGCCTAAGAAGCTATTTAGTGAATCAAAGAGCCAAAATTGGAATCTAAAAGTCACAACAAGGAACATTGCTTTAATCATTCATTTTTATTATGTTTTTTTTCTATTTTAAAGATCTAAAACTTCATATGCCAAAATTTAAATTATGTTGGTACCAAACAAGTCACACGTTGGCTTATGGACAGAATATTACACCCCAAAAACCAATTTATTCACAACTAGCTACTACGCTAACTAAAATAAAATATTTACTTTCTAAAAATAAAGAAAAACTAAACAAGACTAATCCCTTAAGAAAGTTGTCACGCCATCCATCATAGGGAAAAGTCACCCGGTTTAATACAAATAAATTCCTTGGAAAAGAATCGCGGTAGAAAGAAAAACCAAGGAGTTTTATTAATACTACTTTTACAAATAAAAACCAAAATAAACACAAATAAAAACAAGAAAAATAAAATCCAACAAGAAAATGCTAATTTTGAAAAATATTACTAATAAACTAATAATGCGAACCAATCTACACAAGTTCACAACCAACAAAAACAAAATTCATGTTTCACATCCATTCATCATATAGGAGCCACCCCAACCGAAAGTATTGCATTGTTCCCAATGCAACTGTACAAAGCAAGCCAAAATGAAAGAGGTGCTCCCTGAATGGCATCACTCAGAGCTGGAGGTACTGGGGACTGAAAGCTCCAAGTCATCATCGTCAGCCTCGTCTGGTCCACAAAACTTCCTCAAGGTGTTCATGATCTTTGTCAGGAATTTACTTTTCTTCTTTTCATGCTCTCTTTGCTTCCGCTGCCTCCTCTCAATCTTCTCCAACTTGGATTTGATGGCCTGTTGCTCCTTAGAAAGGTCGACTAAAGTCGGAACCTTTCCTTGGCCAGCTGCACCTGTAGATGTGCCCTCTCCGAATGGTCCAGAAGGAAGACCAGCTACAAGCTGGCGTATCTGCGTCTCCATGCCATAAACCTGAGAGATATACCTGAGAGTGATAGGTCCTTGGTCAAGTGGTGTGATAGCTGTGCAAGTCCTAGTGGCATATGCAGTAGCATCAGGTGTCTCAGTGATGGTATCAGTGAATTGGCCAAATGAGGGAGATGCTACATCAATATTCCTTTTCTTCTGTGCATTCCCTGTTCCTTTTCTCATTAGTGGGTGGATAAGCTTCTCTGGGTTCTTTTCCTTTTTTGTAGGCCTCTTCACCACCACTGCATCATAGCATAATTGGGTGATCAGGGATGGGAAGAATAAGTTCTTGGTCCTTTCTGTAACAACCTCTGCTATCTCATCAGCAATAAGCTATCCTACGTTCATCGGTATGCTCTCCATGATATCACAGATCAATATTGCCTTCTCAAGTGTCAACTCTGTCTCATTTCGTGAAGGCATGGTTCGAGCACAGATAATGGAGAGAGAAGTCCTGGCCTCTGCAGTGAATTCTGAAGACTCGATCCTGGAGTGATTTTTTATCCAGTTTGGCACCTCTCCACCGTGCAAATGATCTACAAACCACTGGGTACCCAACTCTTGAGCTCAATTCCTGTACAATTGATCGTTAGCATTGGGGAGATTGTAATGTTCATTGATCAGCTCTGGACTAAAACGTACTTGTTTGCCTCTGACAGTAGCCACCAACTCATTATCGAAGTCCGTCTCCACAACATTTGTATAAAATTCTCTGATTACTTCATGATTGGCTAGCCTTGGCTCTTCCGCAAAGCAAATCCATCCACTCAATATTAATCTCCCATGGAACTCGGGCCATAGGATTTCAAGGTCGGTCAAGAGGATGCCTCTTTCCCTAATCATGCTTTTGGACAGTTTCTTGTTGGAGCGTTGAGAACATCTTAAGGATGAGAATGTTTCAGGATCAAAATACTCCTCTGCGGCAGCTTGTTCGACAGGTACTTGAACATTTTCACTTGGTGCCGAATCCATTTTAGAGCTCAAAGTGCCTACAAAAAGAGTATACATATCAAATAACCATATGGGCACTTAAAGTATTGCATTTAGAGGTATTTAGGCCAGAGAAACAGGTTAAAAAGCTTTTGTATCAAAAATGGCGAGGACACTGTTTTGCTGCCTGGGCACCCAGTGACTCGCGATCGCAGAGAATGTTATGAGATCGCGAAGAGCAAGATGTAGTAAGGCCACACGATCGTGGATTAATTCACGCGATCTCGAAGAACAAAAAACTTTTCACAGCTGATAAAGCTACGGGATGGAATGGAATTTAAGCAAGAGTGATTTGGGATTGTTTCAAGGGTTAGGGGAGCAGGAGAGTGCTTGTTCTTTGTTTGAATGAAAGTGGGCGTGTGTAATTTCCTTCCAGTGTTTTGAACTCAGAACTTACTTGTTGATCGCGATCGCGATCGCGAACAGTGTACTGCGATCGCAGTAAGCAATTTTTGCACAAGGCAACATTCGTGACCCATTTTCAGCGATCACGTATGGTTAGAGAGTTTTCACTCTCTGCGATCGCTTTTCGTTATCTGTGATCGCGATGCTTTGCATTTTTCTACAATTTTCTGCA
Organism: Nicotiana knightiana; assembly: GCA_005239525.1. Classification (NCBI taxonomy): domain Eukaryota; kingdom Viridiplantae; phylum Streptophyta; class Magnoliopsida; order Solanales; family Solanaceae; genus Nicotiana; species Nicotiana knightiana. The sequence goes on along the minus strand of ML424341.1, from coordinate 41,292 downwards.
ACTACTGGTTTGGACTTCCCGGACCGTGCAACCTGCTCAAATCAACTCCAAAAATTGTGAAACTTGGCAGATTAGTTCAAAATAATATACTAAGCTATTCTAGAAAAGAAAATTTCAAAAATGACCATGAATTTTGAGAAAGATGAGTTGCCTCCCACCGAGAGCCGCATTTAACGTCGTGGCACGACGCAAGTCAACTTTACCACTTTTCTAGCCACTTGGACAATATGAACTGGGCACCTAGCTTGGAATCAAGCTTGTGACCACGAGCGATGGGCGGTGATAAGTATATGACCAAGCCAAGCATTAAATTCTTCATTTTGAACTTCTTGGGTTTCATGTGAGGAATGTCATTTTGCCTTGTTGTTCTTTCAAATTGTAGAATGTATGGTACTAGTATTTCCTCCACGCAATCCTTCATTGACTCGTGTATTCAATTCCCATATCATCACACAAATTCAATGTTGAAAAGTGTTTGGAATGTGACTTCAAACCTCCAACTTGCAATCTTTTTCGGATTTTAACATCCTCTTTTCCCCCCGGATTAGAGTCAATTTCAACCAAATTTTTATTTACACCGGTTTACTCTAATTCCATATTTTTCATGGCATCACTAACACTCATGGAGTCGGTTGGCGGATGTTCAAGTCTTGATTCCTCGAAGTAAAGCTCACTTTCTTCCTCGAAATTGGACTCTTCTTGGCTTCCTTCCACACTTTCAAATTGAGAGGCATAATGAGCCTCCATTAATGATTTCATTTGGTCCTCCAAAGTACGGATGTGCTCATCACTTTGAGTCACTTCATGTTTCAAGTCCTCGAGTGCGAAGTTGTGCTTCTCCTCATTTTCAAGAATGGCCTCCAACATGAGCATTATCCTCTCATTTTGAGCATTTGAGAGTTCTTCTTGGTTTTGCTCAAATGCCAAGGAAGGATTTTCAATTTCAACCTCCAAAGAAGATTCTTGGCTATCACTCACCTCCGAGGCTTTTTGAACCCTTGAGGCTTCAATCATTTCATCTATTTGTGAGTGCAACCTTTCAAGTGCCAAGTCATTCTGGAGACTATTCTCCAAGAGCACTCCCAAAGCATTTTGATCTTTGTTTCCCCCTTCAAGTAGGCATTCTAACATGAGCTTTAACTCTCCATTTCGGCCATGCTCCATTTCTTCCACTTCCTCATCCTTAAAATTTTTATCACAAGAAGTAGAATCATCATAGCGGGGGCTTGGGGAAGGGACAGACAACTAACCACAACCATATCAATGACCATTTTGGAAAACACACCTATAAAAAATACTCCACTCATGGGTTTGAGATTGTGCGCACAATCCATCCCCGGGAGAATTTAAATAATTTTTCCACGAGTGTTGTAACGATCCGATCGGTCGTTTTATGTTATCGGACCCTGTTCCCCTAAATAAAACTTCCCATAGCGGCTTTTTTTGATTTATGACTTGCGGGGACTGGTAGTCCGGGATTCAGAGGTGTTTAGAGTGCAATAGGAACAATTGGTTCCTTAAGGTTGGCCTTAAGGCCAAGTTTGACTTAGGTCAACATTTTTGATAAATGACCTCTGAATCGAGTTTCATCGATTCCGATAGCTTCGTGTGATGATTTCGGACTTGGGCGTATGTTCGGATTGGGTTTCTGATGACCCGGGGGCATTTCGGTGCCCATTATTGAAATAAGAAGTTCCTTAAGTTCATATTTTGGTTTGGGTCTTGATTTTATGCTATCGAGGCCCAATAGGAATTTCGTGATCGGGAATAGTTACATTATGTCATTTATGACTTGTCTGCAAAATTTGAGGTCATTCCGAGTAGTATAGGTCTTTTCGGTGCATTGAAATGAATTCTAGAATCTTAAGTTCTTAAGTTTGATTCAATTTTGGGGTTGAATTCTGAGTTCTGTTGTTGTTTTTCGCGTTCCGGAAGTTCGAGCGAGTCCCTATCATGAATTAAGACTTGCTGGTGCTTTTGGACGGGGTCCCGAAGGGCTCGGGTGAGTTTTGGACCCCCGGGAGCTAAGTTTGAAAAACCAGATTTTGGTTGTCTGGTTTCCTTCTTCACGATCGCGGAAGGAGGGTCACGATCGCGGAGAAGGACGCTGCTGATTGCTCTTCGCGATCGCAGATAACTCTTCACGATCGTGAAAGGTTGGCTCCTTGGCCTTCGCGATCGCATCCTCTTCCTCGCGTCCGCATAGAGTTAGATCGGGGCCAGGCATAATTTCCCTTCACGATCGCAGGACCTCCTCCGCGTTCGCAGAGGTCTGGCCAGTTGGCTTTCATGACCGCGGGCCCCATGTCGCGATCGCGGTTAAGGAATAGCTGGGTAGTTAACTTATATACGGGATTTGGGTCATTTTTCCCCATTTCCATCTTCTTCCTTGAGTTAGTGAGAGCTTCCAAGATGGGTCACCCAACCTACTGCCAAGGTAAGTAAATTCCTTACTTAACACTAGTTTTAAACATAAATTTCTAGTTAATCTCTCTTTTAAAATATCAAATTCATGAAATTGTTTAGTAACCTTAGGGCTTTTGAAGAACTTGTGAATTATCCGTTTAAGGCCATGAATTCAAGTATAAATAACATAATTATGATCCTTAGGCTTGGGGTGAGTGACTCTTTCGAGAATTTTTGGAATCCGAGCGTGCGGGGCGGGGTTGGATTTTGGGAATTTCTCAAGAATATTGGGTTATTGAAAAATTAGGATAATTTTTCGTATTTTTGAGCATGCATTGATGTAATTATACTATATTTGGCTAGTTGCGAGCCGTCGAGGGTAGATTTCGGAGATTCGGGCGCATCCTTGATCCGAGGGGTGATTTCGTCACGAGTGAGTCTGCTTTCTAACCTTGTAAGGGGGAATTGTCCCCCTAGGTGATTTAAATGCTATATGTGATAATTTGTGGGGGCTACGTACGTACAAAGTGACGAGAGTCCGTATGTAGCGACTATTTCTATTATGTCCGGGTAGTTAGGCCCACATCATGCCTTGTGTTTTACTTGATATGAACTATATGCGTGCTGAATTTACATTTCATATTGTTTACATCCCCGAAGTTAGAAAATTTGAGAAAACTTGTAAGAAATTTGATTATGGAAAGGCATTATCTTCTAAAAAGGAATAATGTATGTGCATGTGATCGCTTCGCAAATTTTATTCTGCGAGAGGATTGTGATTTCCCCCACTCTATTGAGAGGCACACTTTTGGGACGGGCCGATCAATCTTTCGGCAGTGCGCAGAGAGATTAAGAGATGCACTTTTGGGACGAGCCAGTCGATCCCTCGGCAGTGCATGGAGAGATTGAGAGACACACTTTTGGGACGGGTCGATCGATCATTCAGCAGTGCGTAGAGAGGTTGAGAGATGCACTTTTGGGACGGGCCGAGCGATCCTTTGGCAGTGCACGAGCGTGACTATCATGTGACTCCGGCCGGTTATCCTCACCCTGCATGCGTATGCTTTATTTGTTATTAAATTTCATGAAATTGATCTGACATATATTTGGATAAAAGTGAAGTGGTAAATTTTTTATATATCCTCAGTATTCTTCCTGGATTTCAGTATCTTACATATATATACTTGTTGCTTCACTGCCTTACATGCCTACTATTTTTATTACATTATGTTAATTTATACTATTGGACCTTAGTGAGTGTCATGTCGACCTATCGTCACTACCTCTTCGAGGTTAGGCGGGATACTCATTGGGTATATATATATATATATATTTATGTACTCTTGCGGCACTTCTGTACTTAACTGTACAGGTTCTGGGGCTGGCGTTTCTAGTTATCCGACTGGAGCTTGACAGATTCCGGACCTGACTCCACGGTGAGCTTCCTCCCTTGGCGATTCCCAGCTATGCTATGGAGTTATCTTTTGTCTATTCCTGTCTATATCCTTTCAGACAGCAGTACCTCTTGTATCTTCTTTTGTATATTCTACTAGTCGCCCATTGACTTGTGACACTGTTCCTGGCACACACATAGTAGATTCTATTTTGGGACTGTATATATATATCTGTATTGGATCACGACCATTTGGGTTGTATGTATTTAAATTGATAAATGCTTCCTCTTATATTTTAAATAAGTTAAGTGTAAAACTTTGGGAAACATGCGGGGTTGGTATGATAATAAGGAAAACTTCACTAGTAAGAAACCGTTGGCTTGCCTGACCCCGGTGTTGGGCGCCATCACGACCCGTGTGGGATTTTGGGTCGTGACAAGTGTGGTCCACCAAAACAAGGACAAGGATCATCAAGGTATGAACAACTACCATCCGACCAATATTCATTATATGATGCCATAATAAATATTTTTTTTACCAAAAATTAAAAAAAAAAAACTAGGAACAAACAAGAAAAATAGACCAAGGTAAGAAAAATAATTACACAAATATAAACAAGTTTGGACCAAATCACTTACGCTTATTTCTCAAACAACCTAAATTATGCCAAATTGTTCCCCGGCAACGGCGCCAAAATTTGATACGCTCAAATTACACTTTAAAATAGTGTTAGCGGTCGATGTCAAATATAATAACCCAACTAGATTGGGGTCGAATCCCACAGAGAATAATATGTAGGTGATTAGGAATGTAAGAGAATTATCACTTATCGTGCAAGTAGTTCAATCCTATTCCTAGATAGAATCTATAAAATGAGGGTTAAAGCCTCAAGTTCTTGTTAATTAATCTTTCCCAACCCCAAATTGTCTTTCCCAAAATTAATTTGGAGTTAATGGGCGAGTCCTGAGGTTAGCTAATCCCTTTGGAAATATTAAAGAACAAGAATAATTAAAGAAACAATAACTCACTTCATAAAAGATGAAAAATCATTCAATACATAAGCACAACAAGATATTTAATCCACACTTTAAACATGAATATTCTCATAAACAAGATTGAGTGTTGGAAATAAATACTACACACTTAGATATTCAATACAAAGCAAGGAAATGAAGAAATAATCATAAATGGGTAAGAAATCCTTAACCACAAGCTTCAAATTTTCAAAAGCTAACTGTGTGTGCAAACCCTAGCTTCCAAAAGTTATTCTTCTCTAGTGTAGAAGACTGAAAATACGCCAAAAGATAGCCAAAGATTCTACTAGGTCGTATATTAAATGGCTTTGGGGTCAAAATCATGAAATGCAAAACTGCCCAGATTTCGCCCAGTTTTAATGCATCGCGATCGCGTATAGTAATGATGGAGACTAATGCGTTCGCAGAGGGATTCATGCGTTCGCGTAGAACATTTTACGGGCAGTGGCCAAATTTCCTCATCGCGTTCGCAGAAGCGTCAATGCGATCGCGATGATCATTTTCATAGACTTATGCGATCACAATCCTATGTTTGCGACCACGAAGAGTATCTGGTAGCAGTCATTTTTTACCATTTTTGCATATTTTGACTCGATTTCTTCCGTTTCTTCTCCAAATCATATTATACTTGAAATATGCCAATAAACCTCAGAAAAATATTTAGTTTTTTCAACAAAATTATGCAAAAGCCTAATTATTAAGAGAAGATAAGTTGGTAAAATACCAACTTATCAATCGCGAATGGGAAATTTAGGTTTGGGGGATGGTTTTTCTTTGCAAACCCGAGGAGCTGGTTGTAAACGGGAAGAAGAGGGGGCCTTACCCTTCGCAAATGCGATATGCTTCTCACGAACGCGAAGCTTTATGGGATCTGGGGCAGGTCACGAGGTTCCTCTTTGCAGACGCGGACCTGGGTTCATGAATGCGAAGGCAGGTGGGGATCTTAGCCTTCGCGAATGAGAAGAGGACCTCGTGAACATGAAGGCCATTTTTCCACTTCTCTCCCAAATGCGTCGGGTGCTTCGCGAACGCGGAAAACACTTGACACCCAGGTATTAAAAGAGCTGAAAGTCGGGGTTTGAACCATTTTCACCAATTTGAAGCTAGAGCTCGGCCTTGAGGCGATTATGAAGAGATTTTTATTCCCTACTTCATTGGTTAGTGAATTTTAACTTGTTTTGTTATATTTTCATAATCCCCCATTGATTTTAACCTTTAATCTAGGATTTTCCATGGTAGAAATTAGGGATTTGTGTAGAAATTGAGGATTCTCAAATCAAGGTCGGATTTTGAAACAAATCACATAATCGGGCTGGGGTTGGGGGGGGGG
>ML424341.1:697-34222 GCA_005239525.1 Nicotiana knightiana | reverse complement strand
GGGGTTGGGGGGGGGTGGGGGTGAATGGGTTGTCGGGTTTTGGTACAAATCTCGAGTTTTGACCAAACAGGTCGGGGTTGACTTTTTCCAAATTCATTAAAGATCGAATTATTTTCACTCGTGGGTAGTTTCTAAAGCTTATTTTGAATTATATTTTACTAGCTTTGACCATTTAGAGGGTAATTCTAAAGGAAAGGCCGCAATTAAGTGTTGACTTGGTTGTAGAGTGAGATAAGTGTCGTAGTTAACCTTGACTTGAGGAAATTAGGACTTGTTGGTTTATTTTCTAAGTGAATTACGTGTGGGGACAATGTATATGTAAGGTGACTAGTATATATGCGTATTCATTGTGTTAAAGCATGCGGGTGGATATTGTTTTATTTTATTATATTGTTCCATTAACTATGCTTTCCATGCCGTAGCTATATTATTGCTTCTTTAATTGTTCGCCTTCATATATATTGTTTACTTTGAAGTTGTTGGGATTCCATAAGTTGAGTTGAATTATAATTACACTATGATTGAAGTGAAATTACTTCCCACCTTGGTTTGCTATTTTGGATTACTGTTGTTGCTTGGTGAGGAAGAGTGAAAAGCATGAAGGGTGTTGCCGTACCTTATTTGCATACAATATCATTTATTTGATAGATTGTGAGGATAAAAGCATGAAACGTGATGCCGTGCATTCGACTGCTTATTATCATTTATCATATCATGTGAGGAAGAGAATAAAAGTACGAAGGGTGATGTCATGCCATTTCATTTATGATATTACATGGTGAGGACGAGAGTAAAAGCATGAAGGGTGATGCCGTGCCATTATTGATTTCACTACTTTACTTGATTTCTGGATTGATGATTTAGTTGGTTGTATTGTTGTTGTTTTCAGAAAAATGCTATTTGGTGATTTTGTACTTGCCATTATTATCGTACTCCCCTTTCTACATGTCCCCTCCGAGTTAATATTTTGATTGTCCTACTTGTTATTTTGTTGCTTTATGTAAATATCTGCACATGATTTAAGTAGGTGTATTTTCATAGCCTCGTCACTACCTCGTCGGGGTTAGGCTCGACACTTATGGAGTACATTGGGTCGATTGTACTCATGCTTCACTTCTGTACTTCTATAGAGATACTTGTGTTTTCCCCAACGGTGTCTAGTGGTGTTTCTTATCGAATCATATTTACAGCAGATACTTGAGGTAGAGCTGTTGGTGTTCGCAGTCCCTGAAGACCCCATCTATATCTATCTTTAATGTTTATCTCATTTCGAACAGTTGTATTTATGTCAAACCATACTTGTATACTTCTAGTTGGTCATTTACTAGGACACAAGATTTCTAGGATAGACCATGTTATGTTATGGGTTTATTTCATGCATTACAGCTTTATTTATCATTATTAATTGTTACTAGCATGTTTTAAACTTTTAAAAGGTTAAAGTGGTTATCTAATGTTGTCTTGCCTAGCAAGTAAATGTTTGGAGCCATCACGACCCCGAGGTTGGAATCCAAATCGTGACAAGTTGGTATCAGAGCACTGGGTTTCCTAGGTCTCACGAGTCATGAGCAAATTTAGTAGAGTTTGGAGGATCGGTACAAAGATGTCTGTACTTACCTTCTAGAGACTATAGAGCTTAAGGAAAATTTCACTTATTTCTTTCTCTCTCTGTCGTGCGATTTTTATTCTTTTGCTGAAGTTTGAATCATTCCAGTCTTTTTCTTTCAAAGGTGGTGAGGACACACACAACCTCTACAACATGTTAGTAGCCGAAGCCCCAGGTTACTGCCACTACCAGGGGTAGAGGCCGGGGCCAAGGTCGAGCCAGAGGCAAAGACACGGGTAAAGCTCAGCCTAGAGCACGTGCAACAACACCTATTGCGGAGCCTCAGATCGAGCAGGAGAAGGAGGTTCCTGTTCAGACCGTGCCAGTTGGACCAACTCAGGTTTTGGAGGGGGTTTATTGATACCCCAGTACTTCAGGATGCTCTAATCAGTTTGGTGGGCCTTATGGAGAGCATGGCCCAGACCGGTACATTTTCGGCGGCACCAACTGTCTCTCAGGCTGGGGGAGAAGCCCAGACTCCCGCCACTCACACGGTGGAGCAAATGGCTCGCGGGTATCAGACTCTGGCAGTTCCTCCAGTTGGAGTGGTTTAGCCTATTATTGCTACAGAGAACAGGAAGAGGACCACGATATGTACTGAGGGATTGATGAGATTGGACAAGTTCACAAAGTTATTTCCTATTCGCTTTGGTGAACACCTTCTAAGGACCTACATGATTTCATGACTGTTGCCACGAGGTATTGCGTAACATGGTTATAGTGAATTCCAATGCAGTTGACTTTGCGGTATCTAGATGCATGGCTCCGCCAAGAAGTGGCGACAGGACTATGATCGACCCAGACCAGCAGGATCGCTGCCGCTCACTTAGGATCAGTTTTCACAGCTATTTTTGGAGAAGTTCATTCCTTTCACTCAGACAGAGGAGTACCGCAGACAGTTTGAGCGCCTTCACCAGGGTGGCATGACTGTTACCTAGTATGGGACAAGATTCGAGGACTTAGCTCGCCATGCAGTTGTTGTGCTTCCTACTGAGAGGGGGAGAGTGAAGAGATTCATTGATGGTCTTGTTTTTGGAATCAAGCTACATATGGCCAAGGAGATAGGGCCATAAAGATTGCTAGACGTATCAATATGATTCATGGTTAGGGTAGAGAGGTTGTGTCATAAAAGAGTCGTCATCATTTTGGTGGTTTTAGTGGTGTTTGATCTGGAGGCAGAGGTTCATTTGTTAGGATTCATCCTCACAGCCGACGTAGTCAGTGCTTCAGGCATCCCATAGTGCTTCGGGTAGTCGTGGTTATTATGGGTATCATCTTGATCAGCAAGCCTGCAGTGCACCTTTAGCTCCGGTTAGTGCACCCCCGATCAGTTCCAGGGTCAGCGATCACAACAACCAAGGACTTGTTATACTTCTGGGGATCCGAGTCATGTCACGAGGTTTTGCCCCAGGTCACAAGGCAGTGTGCGACAATAGAGTTCTCATGCCATGGTTCCATTACCGGTTGCTCCACCTCCCGCTCAGCCAGTAGAGGCGGAGGCCAAGCTGCTAGAGGTGAAGGTTAGGCCATTAGAGGTGGAGGTCATCCAAGTAGAGGCCGTCCGAGAGGCGGAGGTCAGAGTGGTAGGGCTCAGCCGCGTTTTTATGCATTCCTAACTAGACCTAAGGCAAATGAATCTAATGCCATCATCACAACTATTGTTCTAGTTTGCCATAGAGATGCCTCAATTTTATTTGAACCAAGCTCAATGTATTTATATGTGTTACCTTATTTTGAATCACATATGGTTATGCCTTGTGATTCTTTGAGTGCTCCTGTCTATGTGTCCACTCGTGTTGGAGATTCTATTGTAGTAGATTGTGTTTATCGCTCGTGTATGGTTTCTATAGGGAGCTTTGAGACTAGGGTAGATCTTCTACTTCTTGATATGGTGGACTTTGATGTTATCTTAGGCATGGATTGGCTGTCACCTTATCATGCTATTTTGGACTATCACACTATGACTGTGACATTAGCCATGCTGGGGTGCCTCGATTGGAGTGAAGAGGGACTCTTGGCCATTCTACTAGCTGGGTTATATCTTATGTGAAGGCTCAACGTATGGTCGAAAAGGGTTTTCTAGCATATTTGGCCCATATCTGCGATCGTAATGTGAAGATTCCTTCCATGGATTCAGTTCTAGTTGTACGCAACTTCCCAGAGGTGTTTCCTATATATTTGCCAGGGATGCCATTCGACAGATATCGACTTCTGCATTGATATTGTTATGTGAATCAACCAATTTCTACCACACCATACCGTATGGCCCTAGCTGGGTTGAAGGAATTGAAGGTGCAGTTGGGGGATTTGCTTTCTATGGGATTCATTAGACTTAGTGTCTCGCCTTGGGGTGCGTTAGTGTTGTTTGTGAATAAGAAGGATGTGACGATGAGGTTGTGTATAGACTATCGGTAGTTGAACAAATTCACAATCAAGAACAAGTATCCATTGCCGAGGGTTGATGACTAATTTGACCAGCTTCATGGTGCCAAAGTGTTTTCGAAGATTGACTTGAGATCTGGCTACCATCAGTTGAAGATTAAGGCATCAAATGTCCCTATGACAACTTTTTAGAATCGGTATGGTAACGACGAGTTCTTAATGATATCGTTTGTATTGACAAATTCCCCTGCAACATTTTTGTATTTGATGAACTGGTGTCAAGCCATATTTGGATTCTTTTGTGATTGTCTTTATTGATAACATCTTGGTTACTCCCAAAGTCGAGAGGAGCATTAGCAACATCTGTAGATCGTACTTCAGACTATGAGGATCAACAATTATATGCCAAGTTTTCAAAGTGTGAGTTCTGGTTGGACTTAGTTGCCTTTTGTTCTATGTTGTATCATCTAAGGGCATTAAAATGGATCCTATGAAGATTAAGGCAGTTCAGAACTGGCCTAGACCTACTTCTGCTACATAGATTTGGAGATTTTTGGGTTTGGCAGGTTACTATCGCCGGTTCATTGAGGGGTTTTCATCTATCTCATCCTCATTGACCAAGTTGACCTAAAAAGGTGCTATTTTCATATGGTCCGACGAGTGTGAGTTGAGATTTCAGAAGATCAAGACTGCATTGACTAGAACTCCGGTATTCGTGTTGCCTACAAGTTTGGGAACCTATATCATGTATTGTGATACGTCATGTATTGGGCTTGGCACAATATTGATGCATGATGGTAGGGTTATTGCTTACGCATCTCGGAAGTTGAAGGTTCATGAGAGGAATTACCCTGTTCATGACTTCGAGTTGGTAGCCATTGTTAATGCATTGAAGATTTGGAAGCACTAGCTGTACAAAGTTCATTGTGAGGTTTGTACCGACTAATGGAGTCCCTGAAACTTGTTCAAGCAGAAAGACTTATAATTTGTAGTAGTGGATATGGTTAAAATTGTTGAAAGACTATGATATCACCATATTATATCTTCTGGGGAAGGACAATTTAGTGGCCTATGCATTAAGTAGGATGGCGGAGAGCATGGGCAGTTTGGTCTATTTACCGGCAGCCGAGAGGCCATTAGCATGGATGTTCAAGATTTGGCCAACCGACTTGTGATGTTTCAGAGCCCAACGAGTTTCTTGCTTGTGTCGTGGCACAGTCTTTGTTGGAGCCCATCAAGGCTCGCCAGTTTGATTATCCTCACTTGTTGGTGTTTAAGGATATGGTGCATCGAGGTAGTGCTAAGGAGGTGGTGATTGGTGATGATGGTGTTATTCGGCTTCCAGTCCGTATTTCCAAATATTGATAGGTTGAGAGAGTTGATCCTTGAGGAGGCTCACAGTTCACGCTATTCCATTCACCCAGGTGTCATGAAGATGTATCGTGACTTGAAACAACACTATTGGTAGCGAAGAATGAAAAAAGACATTGTTTCTTATGTATCTCGGTGTTTGAATTGACAAAAAATGAAGTATGAACATCAGAAGCCGGGTGGATTGATTCAGAGATTGGAGATTCCGAAGTGGAAGTGGGAGAGCATCACTATGGATTTTGTGGTAGGCTTGCCACAGACCTTGAAGAAGTATGATGCAGTCTGGGTTATTATGGACTGGATGACTAAGTCTGCACACTTCATTGTGGTGGCGACTTCCTGTTCTTCAGAGAGGTTGGCTCATATTTAAATTCATGAGATTATCCGCCTATACGACATGCCCGTTTCCATCATTTCTGATCAAGGCACGAAGTTCACATCGCATATTGAAGAGTCGTGCAACGTGATTTGGGAACGCGGTTGAGCTGAGCACAACGTTTCATCCTCAAACACACGGACAATCCGAGCGCACTACAAATCTTGGAGGACATGTTACATGCTTGTGTTATGCATTTCAGAGGTTCATAGAACAAGTTCTTACCTCTTACAAAGTTCACCTACAACAACAGTTACTAGTCGAATATTCAGATGGCGCCGAATGAGGCCTTATATGGGAAGTGATGTCGTTCGCTGATTGGTTGGTTTGACCCCGGAGATGCTAGGTTATTGGGCACTGATTTGGTCTGTGATGCTATGTAGAGGATTAATGTGATCCAGGAACGACTTCATATAGCTCAGTCTAGGCAGAAGAGTTATGCGGACTGGAAGGTTCAGTATGTAGCTTATATGGTGGGTGAGAAGGTTCTCTTCCTAGTTTCACCCATGAAGGGCGTGATGCGGTTTGGGAAGAAGGGAAAGTTGAGCTTGAGGTTTATTCGGGCATTTGAGATCTTAGGGAGAGTTGGGGAGGTTGCCTACAAGCTTTCACTGCCTCCTAGCCTATGAGGAGTACATCCGATATTCCATGTTACCATGCTTCAGTACCATGAGGACAACTCTCATATTTTGGACATCAACATGGTTCGTCTTGATGAGAATTTAGCCTATGATGAGGAGCCGGTGGTTATTCTAGCCCGGTAGGTTCGAAAGTTGAGATACAAGAGTTTTCCTACTGTGAAATTGCAGTAGAGAGGTCTATCGATCGAGGCAGATTCGTGGGAGTCCGAGTACGATATGCGGAATAGATACCCACACCTTTTCACAAGTCTAGGTACATTTCTATGTCTATTCGAGGACGAACGTTTCTTTACAACCGATAGTTCATTTTGAGTACTAGCCTTTATTTCTTTGTTTCGAGACATTCATTAGGTTCATTTGGGGTTTCTAGATTTGCATGCGTGGTCTGTATTTTTTTCCAGTTAGTTTTTACATAAAAATTTGAAGAAAATGTGATTCTTGACTTAGAATGACATTTGAGTTGACTACGGTCAATATTATTGGAAAATGACCTCGGATTAGTGTTTTTACAATTCCGACAGGTTCGTATCATGATTTTGGACTTGGGCATGTTTCCGGAATTTAAATCGGAGGTCTCTAGGTTGATTTGACTTATTTTGCCAAAAGTTAGCAAATTGAAAGTTTGGAAATTTTCTAGGTTTGATCATAGGTTGACTTTATGGCTATCGGATTTGGATTTTTGTTTCATGACTTGGAATAGGTCCATTTTCTAATTTGATACTTGTGCAAAATGTGGTACAATTCAAAGTTGGTTTGATAGGATTAGGAACCTTAATTGTGATTCCTGAGGTTCCTGAGTTTTCTTTTGAATTTCATGTGTTTTGATGTCCGATTTGTGGTTCTAGATGTTATTTTTGTATTTTGATCGCACGAGAAAGTTATAATGATGTTATTACACTTGTGTGCTTGTTTAGTTTACAGCCTGAGGGGCTCGGGTGAGTTTTAGATAGGCTTGGGCCATTTTGGACTTAAGAGATTTTGGTTGGACTAGTGGAATTTTTTGGCCTTGTGATGTCTAGTGAGGGGATTTAGGTGGATCTGAGGAAGAGGCAATTTAGAGTTGGCTCAGACCTTCTACCAGTACAGGGATCAGGAGTTTCCTAGGTTTGGATGGGTACTATCGCCGCTTTATGGAGGGGGTTTCATCCATTGCATCCCCATTGACTAAGTTGAATTCCGGTGCTCCATTCAGGTGGTCTGACAAGTGTGAGGAGGGCTTTCAGACACTCAAAGCTGCCTTGACTACAACCCCAGTATTAGTGTTGCCTTCAGAATCAGGGTCGTATTCAGTTTATTGTGATGCTTCACATATTGGTCTCGGGTGTGTGTTGATGTAGGATGATAAGGTAATTGCCTATGTTTTGAGTAAGTTTAAACCCCATGAGAAGAACTTTCGGCGCATCATTTGGAGTTAGTAGGTATTACGCACACGCTCAAGATTTGGAGGAATTACTTATATGACGTGTATTGTGAGGTGTATATGGACCATCGGAGTTTCCATCATCTGTTTAAATAGAAAGATTTAAATTTGAGGCACCAGAGGTAGTTGGAGCTGTTGAAGCATTATTATATCATTATTCTCTATCATCTAGGAAATGCCAATATAGTGGTAGATGCCTTGAGTAGGAAGGGAAAGAACATGGGCAGTTTAACATTCATTTCAGCTGGGGGGGAGGCCTTTAGCTATGGATGTTTAGGAGTTGGCCGGTCGGTTAGTGAGATTGGATATTATGGAGCCAAGTAGAGTCCTTACTTATGTTGTGTCTCGGTCGTCCTTATTTGAACACATTACGGCTCGCCCGTTTGATGATCCCCACCTGCTTTCCTTATGGACATGATGCAACACGGTGATGCTAAAGAGGTGACTATTGGTGACAAAGGGTATTGCGACTTAAAGATCGAGTTTGTGTTCCCAATGTTGACGGCTTGAAGGAGTTGATTCTTGAAGATCATAGCTCAATTTATTTTTTTCATCCAGGTGATACGAAGATGTATCATGACTTGAAGCACCATTATTGATGGAGGAGGATGAAGAAGGACATTGTTGGACATGTTTCTAGGTGTTTGAATTGCCAATAGGACAAGTATGAGCATAAAAAACCAGGTGGTTTGCTTCAGAAGATTGATATACTAAAGTGGAAGTGGGAGTGCATTACTTTAGACTTTGTGGTAGGGTTGCCATGGACCTTGAGGAAGATGGATGCCATTTGGGTCATCGTGGATTGGTTGACCAAATCAGCGCATTTCATTGCAGTTCTGACTTCCTACACTTCAGAGCAATTGGCTAGGATGTACATCACGGAGATTTTCGACTGCATGGTGTACCCATTTCTATCATCTCAGACTAGGACACTCAGTTTACTTTGCACTTTTGGAGGGTGGTCAGAATGAGCTGGGCACGAATGTTGAGTTGAGTACTGCATTTTACCCTTAGACAGATGGGAAATCCGAGAGGACCATTCACATCTTGGAGAATATGTTAAGGGCATGCACTATTGATTTCGCAGGTCAGTGGAACTAGTTTCTACCTCTAGCAGAGTTTGCCTACAATAACATCGACCAGTCTAGAATCTATATGGCTCTGTATGAGGCATTATATGAGAGGTAGTGTCGTTCTCTGGTTGGTTGATTCGAGACCAGAGAGGCTAGGTTATTGGTCACATACTTGGTTCGTAATGCGTTGGAGAATGTGAAGTTGATTCAGGAGAAGCTTCACATAGCTCAGTCCAGTCAGAAGAGTTATGTGGGCCGGAAGGTTCACGATGTAGCTTTCAAGGAGGGAGAGAAGGTTCTTCTTAGAGTTTCGCCCATAAAGGGTTTGATAAGGCTTGAGAATAACAGAAAGTGGAGCCCACGGTTTATTGATACTTTTGAGGTGTTGGAGAGAGTGGGCAAGGTTGCTTAGACTTTCTTTGCCTCCTAGACTTTCAAGAGTCCATCTAGTATTCCGTATTTCTATGCTTCAGAAGTGTCATGAAGTTAAGTCCCATGTTTTGTATTTCAGCATAGTGCAATTGGATGGAAATCTGGCTTATGAGGAGAAGTCCGTGGCTATTTTGGATCGGCAGGTTTAGAAGCTCTGGTGTTAAGATATTGCATCGGTAAAGGTACAGTGGACAGGTCAACCATCCGAGGTGGCGACTTGGGAGACTGATCTTGATATAAGGAGCATATATATATCACGGCCCAAAACTATCAACTGGTCGTGATGGCTCCTACCTCACTTACTAGGCATGCTAAGCATAACAAAACGAAGTATAAATGCTGAATTAGCATAAATAGTACAAAGTCTAAGGCCGGTTAACATAAAGAACAATGTGGATACATAAAAAATCCCCCAGAATTGGTAAATACAACGTCATGAGCTCTAATATGCAGATATAAGTCTAAAATAGTAAATATCAATACTATTTGAATGAAAAACAACAGGTGCAAAATGAAAAGAGATGCTAAAACTGCGGCCAGGATGCAGCTCTATCTCGTCTCTCGATGACAAGCTCATCAATAAGTCTCAGCTACTGATGGCTCGGTCCAACACCATGATATGCACAATTAAGTGTAAAGTGTTTTCTTAGTACAACTAAACCCCTGTACTCAGCAAGTATCATAATTAATCTCCGTGAGGAAATATAAGCAAGAATTATAAATGATATTCACTATAACCTGTACCGTTCATAAATTGAACAAGTACAGAACAATAATTTGATGAAGTCATAAATCACAGAAAGAACCACCTTGGTGCACACAGTTACTTAACATATCCAGCATATAAAGAAGATATGCAAATAAATCAAGTAAACAATGAAGGAAATCACTAGTAAATATGTAATGCAATAACCAAATCACACACTGGCCAGCTTTTCCTCAGAATCTCCATAACCGTACCAAACCATTGATTAGTTTTCCTCAAACCGCATGTACACCATCAAGAAGGAACATGAGAGGGTGGCCCTAGGGGGATGGATCCATATCCACACGCTGCACGGACAACTCACGTGCTAATAATATCAATAGCACAGACAACTCACATGCCAATAATATCCATATCTTGGATCCACCTGGACAACTCAAGTGTTGCACAGACAACTCACGTTCCAATATCATAATCCGCCTGACACTATCATAGGCTTAAAATCATAATCTGCTTGACATGATCACAAGATACTAGTCCAACACTTTTTGCCCAAGAAAGGAAATAGTTTTGAAGATTGAGAAAGGAACTCCGAGATGAACCAGGTCCATCACAAGTGACATAGACGAGCAGAGTCAAAGGCACATGAGTTGCACATGCATGAGATAAATGTATTCTAGTAAAATTGAGATATCTTCTGATCGAAAAGATTGCAAAAACAAAAATGGAGAAGGACTCCTTATTCAATAAGAACAGAATCTAAGATAAGGAAGGATTTAGGAGTTGCATTTGACTAGAACTCTTTCACCAAGGAAGAGTAGCATCCGAATTCTAGTATATCTCTTTGTCTACTAAATCCTATATATTGTTCAGTGTTCTTATTGTACAGGTACGCATAAAACAAAAATTTATCAATAATTGAGAGCACAATACATGAAGAAATTTTGCAAGCAGTTCGAGCCAAATTGGAGAGTGCGAATCTTGAGCTACTTGAACAAGCTAGAAGAACCAGCCCCATCTGTTGTTTTTAGTCTAGTTTATTTGTAGTAGGTGATTACAAATTGTACCTTTCAGCTTTATCTAGAATCAATTGTAACATGTATTGAGTGTTCAAGTATAGTTAACTTGAAGTTTGTCGCAAATAGCTAGAGGCTAGTTTGCCACAAAGGGTTAGAGTTAATCCTTAGGTTTACAAAAGAGTTTATTTTGTAAATGTTGTTTGGCTCATTGATTTAGTGAAGAGTTTGGGAAAATCCTACTGGGAAGTAGTTCGTAGTTTTTTCACCTTTTGAGCCAGGTGTTTTCCATGTAAAATTGCTGTGTTCTTTAAATTCCGCATTTATTATTCTGCCAATTGTAGGAGTTGGAACACATATAAGAACCTAGTCCTTCTATAATTACTGCACGCAAAAATTGGTCACCACACAAATCATCCCCTCTTGTATGGTATTGACATAGATAAACATCAATTGGTATCAGGCGGGTTATCCTTGAAGAGGCTAACACCTTAGAAAAGATCAAGATGAGTGCACCACCTGGGAACTGGGAAGGACAATCAATTGCTAGGCCATCACTCTTCAATGGCCAGTACTACTCCTAGTGGAAGAACAGGATGAAGGATCACTTAATTGGAGAAGACTATGAACTATGGGACATAGTCACTGACGGTCCTTTGGCAACCATGAAGAAGACTGCTGAAGGAGTAGATGTGCGAAAGACAAGAGCTGACTGCACTGTCGAAGACTTAAGAAAATGGGAAAAGAATGCCAAGTCCAAGAAGTGGCTTGTGTGTGGACTTGGTCCAGATAAGTACAGTAGAATCCGAAGCTGCATCACTACCAAGGAAATTTGAGACACTTTGCAAGTGGTTCATGAAGGAACTGCACAAGTTAAAAGATCCAGAGGTACATTACTATATTCTAAATATGAGAATTTCTCTATGAAGGATGGAGAGACCATCGAAGAGATGTACACTAGGTTCACTACTCTGACAAATGAACTAAAATCTCTTGGAAGGACTATCCTTGAAGAAGACAAGGTTGAAAAGATTTTGACAAGGGTTCTGGCAATCTCTTGGGAGAGTAAGATCAATGCTATTCAGGAATCCAAGAACATTGCAACTCTTAAACTGGATAAGCTGATTGGAAATCTCACTGCCTATGAACTTAGAAGGCAGACTATGAAGATGGATGGTCCCAAGAAGGAAAGGAGTCTGGCACTCAGAATCACTAAAGGAGTTGATATGGAGGAGGATGAAATGACCATGATCACAAAGGACTTCAAGAAGTACCTAATGAGATGAAAGGGTCCTTCAAGAAGTGGAAGCTACAATAAACCAAGAGTTCCTAGAAAACAAACCAATGAGGGTGTTACAAGTATGGCAAGACTGATCACTACATCAAAAACTACCCTCAATGGGAAATTGAATGGAAGAAGGAATGAGCTGAACGAAGGAACACGAAGAAGGAACAGGTTCAACCCAAGAAGAACAAAGGATCAACAAAGGCTATGGTTGCTGCCTGGGGAGAAAGTTCAGATGAAGAATCAGATTATGAAGATGGAGATGAGCAAACACTCATGGAAATTGGTGAATCAGATGAGGAATCAGAGGTAAGTATATCTCATCTTAAAAACAAGATTAAGTTCCTTTCCAAAGAAAAATCCTCTGAATTATTACTTGACTTCATTGATGATTCTGAAGAAATAAATAAAGAGAAGGAACAGTTGTCTAAGGAGTGTGTAATGTTAAAATCAAAGTGTAAGAACCTGGAACTCAGAGTAAGTGAATCTGTGAGTGAAAACACTGCTCTGAAGAACCAGGTTCATCCACTTGGAACTAAGGTCCTAGAGTTAAAATCTTAAAATTTAAAACTGAAACTAGGAACTAGCAAGAAGATAACTGACAACTCTCAACTCATGTTAGAAGAAAATGTAGGCAGACTAAAGGATGAGTTGTATAATAAAGATGAACAGATAAGAGCGCTAAAAGAGGAACTTGGAAAGGTCAAACATGAACTGGATCGAACATGCAAATGGAATAAATCTTCTGATGTCTTGACATGGCTTCAAGAAAATCACAGTAGAAAAAGAAGAGGACTTGGCTTTGGGAGTCAACTGCCTAAATGGGATCCCAAAAGTAAGTACCTCACACTTCCTGAGAACAAAATCTGCACCTACTGTGGGAAGACTGGTCACTACAAAATTGAATGCAATGCAAAAGAGCAGGCCAGTCAAAGGAATAAAAGTTTTGTTCGAAAGAAAAATTGGCTACCAAATTGGGACAAAAGAAGCTTAATTAATCCTTTTTCTCATAGAAAAGGACCCAAACTAGTTTGGGTTCTTAAGACTAACCCATGATTTTTTTTTGTAGGTTCAAGTGAAAGGGAGCATTCAAATATGATACTTGGATAGTGGCTGCTCAAAGCACATGACAGGGAACAAGGAACATTTCCTTTCACTTGAAAACCTCAAATGAGGAAATGTCTCCTTTGGAAATGGGAAGAAAGGTGAAATTATTGGGGTTGGTAAGGTAGGTAAGGATGACACACGTTCCATTGAGAACATTTACTTTATAGATGGCTTGAAATATAGCTTAATCAGTGTGTCACAACTATGTGACAGAGGTAACCTGGTTGCATTCACTTCTACAAAAAGTTTTGTGATTAATCTTATCACCGACAAGATTGTTTTTTAGGGAAAAAGAGTGAATAATATCTATATCATAGACCTGTCCACACTATCGAAAAATGAATTAACTTGCTTGAGTGTGTTGGATAGTGATCCCCTCATTTGGCACAAAAGACTTGGACATGCAAGTCTAAATCAACTCAACAAACTAGTCTCCAAGGACCTAGTAATAGGTCTCCCTAACATTAAGTTCAAGGAAGACAAAGTTTTTGAGGCTTGTGCAAGGGGGAAACAAGTAAGATCCTCTTTCAAAAGCAAGAAAGTAATAAGTACCACCAGGACGTTGGAACTGGTTCATATGGATCCATGCGGTCCTATGAGAACATTAAGCAGAGGTGGTAAAAGATATGTAATGGTGCTTGTTAATGACTACTCTAGATTTACCTGGACATTGTTACTAACATCTAAAGATGAAGCATTTGATATGTTTACTACTTTTGTTAGAAGAACTCAGAAACAATTAGGAAATCAACTTGCATCAATTAGGTCTGATCATGGCAGTGAATTTGAAAATGCCAAATTTGCTGAATTTTTTGATGAGCATGACATAGATCATAACTTTTCTGCCCCTAGAACTCCACAACAAAATGGAGTGGTTGAAAGAAAAAATAGGACACTTGAAGATATGTCCAGGACCATGCTTCTTTCTAGTAAACTACCTCTTAGCTTCTGGGAAGAAGCTGTAAACACTGCATGCTATATAATAAATAGGTGCATGACTAGACCACTTATAGAGAAGACTCCCTATGAGTTACTTAAAGGGAGAAAGCCCAATATATCCCATCTTAGGGCTTTTGGCTGTAAGTGCTTTGTGCACAACAATGGCAAGGACTCCCTAGGTAAGTTTGATCCCAAAAGTGATGAGGGAGTATTTNGACAGGAACAAGTAAATGAAGAAATTGGGCGGGTCAGAAACTCAGACCAAACTGGAGCAACACTGGAGGAAGGAACGGGTGATGGAACAGGTTCATCCATCCCAGGCAACATGCCAGGGGGAACTGAGCAACTAACTAATTTCCGAACCTCATTGGAACATGTCCCTGATCCTGTTCCTCAGCAATAAGACACTATAGGATCTTCAAGTAATACCCAGTTGGTTGAAAAACCACACAGATATCAAAGCTCACACCCCATTGAGAACATTATAACTGATCCAACATATGGAATCATAACCAGATCCTCTTTATATTGCTGAACCCTTGTAGGATGCAGATTGGGTAAATGCAATGCAAGAAGAACTCAACCAATTTGAAAGGAGTCAAGTTTGGCATCTGGTACCTAGACCCTTTAATAGATCAGGGATTGGCACAAAGTGGTTATTCAGAAACAAACATGATGAAGATGGAACAATTACAAGAAACAAGGCAAGATTGGTGGTTCAAGGATACAGTCAGGAGGAAGGAATAGACTACGATGAAACCTTTGCTCATATGGCAAGGTTGGAATCAATTAGGCTCCTCATAGCCTAATCTGCTTATATGGAATTCACCCTTCACCAGATGGATGTCAAAAGTGCCTTCCTGAATGGCTATCTCAAGGAAGAAGTGTTTGTAAAGCAGCCTCTGGGGTTTGAAAACAAGGATAATCCTGATCATGTGTACAAGCTTGACAAAGCACTGTATGGACTCAAGCAAGCTCCAAGGGCATGGTATGAAAGGCTTTCGAAATTCCTGCTGGAACATGACTACAAAAGAGGTAAAATTGATAGCACCTTATTCTTGAAGAAAAAAGGTAAAGATCTCTTGGTAGTGCAAATATATGTAGATGACATAATTTTTGGGGCAACTTCTGACAAGCTAAGTAAAGAATTATCTAAACTAATGGGGAGTGAATTTGAAATGAGAATGATGGGTGAACTTAACTTCTTTTTAGGCTTTCAAATTAAACAAAATTCAAATGGAACTATGATCCATCAACAAAAATATGTGAAAGAATTGCTTAAAAGATTTAAAATGGAAGACCCAAAGGAAATTGACACTCTTATTGCAACAGCCACAAAACTAGATGTAGATGAACCTGGTTCATCTGTCGATCAAAAGTTGTATAGAGGAATGATTGGTTCATTGTTGTATCTTACTGCCAGTTGACCTGAAATTGTCTTCCGCGTAGGGCTTTGTGCAAGATTTCAGGCTAATCCAAAGGAATCACACTTAACTGCAGTGAAGAGAATCTTGAGATACCTTAAAGGCACCACAGACCTCTGTCTTTGGTATCCTAAAGGTAGTAATTTTGATCTTGTGGGATATGCTGATGCTGACTTTGCAGGATTTTTGGTAGATAGAAATAGCACCTCAGGTATGGCACACTTTTTGGGCTCATATCTTGTGTCTTAGACTACTAAGAAACAGAATTCAATAACTCTATCTACTGTTGAGGCTAAGTATGTGGCCGCAAACTCTTGTTGTGCTAAGTTATTATGGATTAAACAAAAATTGATGGATTTTGGTATAGAGATTAGATACATCCCTGTCTTCTATGATAACACTAGTGCTATTAGTATGACGAAGAACCCGGTTCATCATAAAAGAACAAAGCACATAGATGTTAGACACCATTTCTTAAGAGACAACTATGAGAAGGGAATGATCTCTATTGAATTCTGTGCTACTGATAAACAAATTGCTGACATCTTTACTAAAGCACTAAGTAGAGAGCATTTTGAAAGGAACATGTTAGAGTTAGGGATGATAAGATCACCTAATGAACCAGTTCAGATTATACATGAAAGAAAATCAAAAATGAAAAATAAAATGTATTTTTGGCTAGAAAATCTAGAGTTTGTGCAAAATAACTAGATTATTCTTTGCTTAGTCTCATACTGTAAAAAGTATACTCCTGTGCCATGTGTTAATATGACTCACTGATCTCTAATGAAATTTTCTCTATTTTGGCAAATTAAGACATGATCAAGAGCATTCTTAGTGAAAAACCTGGTTCATCAGTGCTGGTTCATCTGAATAACGAGGTATGTGTTCTACACTTTGTACAAATTGAAATACTAATATTTAAATCATGAGCAGAGTCCTACTCAAGCCCAAAATCTTCAAAAGCCTATCCAATTGACTTTGAACCAGTTCCATTTCAACAAGAATCCTCACCAAATTAAAATACCTAGATTTTAGGGAAGTCTTAACCGTCTATTCAAAACTAAAATTTCATTCAAGCCACCCCCTCCCTTAAAGAACCATTCCCAAATTTCCGATGACTCTTTCAAGTCGGTGACTGAGGGGGAAGAAACTGGGTCTTCCGATTCTGAACAGGTAACTTCTATACCACAACCTTTTTCTGAGGTCGCTGAAAACTTAGAAAATAGGTTCATACTAGTTGGGTCTGTGGTAGATGTGGAATTTCCTGAGACAAGAAGGAGAGAAGGTAAAAATAAAATAGAAAAAGAAAAGGAGATTGAGGGAGTACGGAGTAATGAGAAGAGGAAAAGGGAAAGAAGTGGCTGATTCTTCACCCACCTATGAATCTGTTAGAATGGCTATTTGGGGAGCTGGGCCAGAGAAGGAGGAAGAAAGTAGCAAGAACGCAGGGGGAAGTGGAATAGGGGAAGTCGCTGAAGGACTAGTGAATCTTGGAAAGCAAGCAGATGAAGTTGGTTCATCTGTTGAAGAAACACTGGCGGATTTGCTGAAAAAGATAGGTAACAGTTACAAACCTAAGAAGAAACGAACTCCTAAGGCTACAACCCCTGACACAGAAAGAGTCAACAAGAAAAGGAAAGTAGCTTCTTCTTAGACTTCTGATATTTCTCTTCGAAGAGGAAGAACTACAAGGAGCAAGTTAAAGCAAACTGAGGACGAGTTGAAGAGAGCTTTAGAGGAGAGTAAGAAGAAAAGAGTGGAAAAAGGGAAATAAAAAGTTATTGAGCCTATTGAGGCTGTTGAAGTGGATGAAATGGACATGGTCCATCAAAGTGAAAAAGTGGTAGAGGTAGAGGTTCAGACCCCTAAGACTAAGAAAGCCAAGACTTCCTCAAAGAAGTCTTCATCTGTTTCTAAATCTGCTTAACCGTCTACCTTGGCTAAACGAACCAGGTCTGCAGTTCTTCCAAGCCTTAATTTCCTAGCCTGCCTAGAACTTTCAGTGACCCAGATTCAGAATTTTTTGTTTGTTGCTCATGTTTTAACTATTTTTGTTTCATTTTGTGGATTATGGCAGAATCATATTCTCTCTATCAATGAAATCTGATACTTTTTGCGCTGATTCAGTATCTCTATTTTTTGATATTTTGAATTCTTAGTTGATTATTGATGATTAATCCATGATTGTATATGCAGTTGCCCAAGTGGCCATGAGTAAGTGTTAAAAATATGGGATTCACACAATATTTTTTTTGCAACTTTTCGATGATGCCAAAAGGGGGAAGATAGGTTGTGCTCTGAACATGTGATGTTTATAACCTAATGAACCTGGTTCTTTATGATAAATGCTTAATACTATAATATGTGTCACTGTTGGACTATGCTGAAATAGGCCTGAAGCACAAAGTTTGTCTTCATCAAAAAAGGGGAATTTGTTGGCCCAAGAAAGGAAATAGTTTTGAAGATTGACAAAGGAACTCCGAGATGAACCAGGTCCATCACAGGTGACATAGACGAGCAGAGTCAAAGGCACAAGAGATGCACATGCATGAGATAAATATATTCTGGTACTTGAGATATCTTCTGATCGAAAAGATTGCAAAAATAAAAATGGAGGACTCCTTATTCAATAAGAACAACATCTAAGATTAGGAAGGATTTAGGAGTTGGGTTTGACTAGAACTCTTTCACCAAGGAAGAGTAGCATCCGAATTCTAGTATATCTCTTTATCTACTAAATCCTATATATTGTTCAGTGTTCTTATTGTACAGTTATGCACAAAATAGAAATTTATCAAGAATTGAGAGCAAAATTCGTGAAGAAATTTTGCAAGCAGTTCGAGCCAAATTGGAGAGTGCGAATCTAGAGTTACTTGAACCAGCTAGAAGAACCAGTTCCATCTGTTGTCTTTTAGTCTAGTTTATTTGTAGTAGGTGATTACAAATTGTACCTTTCAGCTTTATCTAGAAGCAATTGTAACAGGTACTGAGTGTTCAAGTTATAGTTAACTTGAAGTTTGTCGCAAATAGCTAAAGTCTAGTTTGCCACAAAGGGTTAGAGTTAATCCTTAGGTTTACAAAAGAGTTTATTTTGTAAATGTTGTTTGGCTCATTGTTTTAGTGAAGAGTTTGGGAAAATCCTACTGGGAAGTAGGTCGTGGTTTTTTCATCTTTTGAGCTAGGGGTTTTCCATGTAAAATTGATGTGTTCTTTAAATGCCGCGTTTATTATTCCGCAAACTGTAGGAGTTGGAACACATAGAAGAACCTGGTCCTTCTATAACTACTGCACACAAAAATTGGTCACCACACAAATCACCCCGCTCTTGTGTGGTATTGACATAGATAAACATCAAACACATATCACACAGAAAACAGATATATAAGAATACATGTGCATGCCAATGAACATCAAATTTCATACTCCTGGACTGGTATAAGTGACATGCTAAGGTGTATGCATGTGAAAAGTGTGATATCACAGCTCAATCAGGCAATTACATCACGAAAGTAACAATTTATCAGGTTCAATCAGGAGATTAACTTATAAGTAACCTCAAACATAGTACAAATAGCTCACAAAAAGGTGTACATATATGAAATATCATAGCATGAATCTTAGCAATAAACTCAAGACATATCAACGCCTAAGAACTATCCGAGCATGAATGAATACCCTGGTGGACACACACGGGCTCAACCCCACGCATGTGCGCCACTCATAGAACATAGCTATCATAAATAACTCACGCAACTAGTGCCTCAACCAAGTTTAGGTAAGATATTTAACTCAAGCAAGCCAAATCAATCCTCTAATAGTCCCTTCCTGTGGGAATCAACCTCCAGACGGCCGGAATCTAGCCAAAATAACTTAATATTATCAATAAAATTCATAGGAAATGATTTCAAATGAAAAAGCTAAGACATTTAAAAAAAATCAAAAAGTCAACCATGAGCCCATACCTCGGAACACGACCAAACTCACAAATTCCCAAAACCCATTTCAATACGAGTCCAAATATATGTGTTTCATCCAAGTCCAACCTCAAATGGAACCTGAAATCATCAATTTATACATTAGAAACGTTTTTACCAATATCCCAAATTTCATCACTTAAATTCATCAATTAAATGCTAAAATCAAGGTTGGAATCATGAATAATGAACAAATATGAGTCAAAAATATTTACCCAAATGCAAATCGTGAAAATCCCCTCCAAAATTGCCCAAATCCGAGCTCTACAACTCAATATATGTTAAAAAGACTAAATCCCTCGAAAGTAGAGTACTTATGGTCCACTCGGGTTTGCCCTTTGTGACCACAGAACCAGCTTTGCAATCACGAATCACATCCAAACACTGCCCCTGGAAAACCCTGTGTGAATGCGAGACCTTGGTCGCAAACGCCATGCAGAACACTCATAAGCCTACGCGATCGCGGTCCTCCTCCTGCGATCGCGAAGGCTAAAAGATGACGCCCCCAGTTGGTCTCCCGAACGCGACCCTCTCAACGCGATCGCGAAGGCCACTACCTCCCAAGCTTAGCGTACACCATTACTCCTTTGTGAACGCAAATAACAAACTCGCCTGCCATCAGAAATACCCTTTGAAAACACAATAACCCTGTTGCGATCGCAAAGAATGGAACCAGAATTGAGAATTAGCAGCTCCAAAACATGGAGAAATGGCCTGAAACCCATCCGAAACACACCCGAGGCCCCCAGACCCATCCAATCACACCAACCAATATCAAAATGTAACACGGATTTACACGAGGCCTCAAATCACACAAAACAACGCGCCTCAATTAAAGCTTAAGGAACTAATCCAACTTTCCAAATTAAACACTTACCCGAACAAGCCTAGATAACTCAGAATGACCTCAAGTTTTTCATGAAAGTTTCAAATAACATAATGGACCTATTCCAACTCCTGGAACCAAAATAGGAACCTGATATCATTAAAGTGAACTCTAAGTCAAACCTTTCAATCTTCCAAATCTTCAACTTTTCAACTTCTTCCAAGAAGCACCAAATCAACCTATGGACCTCCAAATCCACATACAAACATACATTCAAGTCCAAAATCAATATACAAAGCTATTGGAACCATCAAAACTCCATTCTGGAGTCGTCTAAACAAAAGTTAAACTCTGGTTAATTCTTACAACTTAAGCTTCCAATATTGAGACTAACTGTCCCAATTCACTCCAAACCCTCTCCGAAACCAAACCAACCACCCAGGCAAGTCACATAACCATAATTACACATATGTAAAGCATAAAATAGTGTAAACGAGGCTAAAATTCTCAAAATGACCGGCCAAGTCATTACAATAGCCTTATCTTTTAGGCACTTCAGGTATGACTCTAAACTTGTTTGAGGATAAATATTGGTTCAAGAGGGGAGAATGTAATGACCCGACAAGTTGTTTTGTATATTAGATCCCTATTTCCCAATTTGATGCTTCTCATGTGATTAGTAGTTGTTTTGTGACTTGTAGTGATGGTTGGTTAATTTATAAGAGTTGACCAATGTTTGATTTTTGTGTAAACGACATCAGATTTATATTTTGATGGTTCCAATAGGTTTGTATGGTGATTTTAAACTTAGGCGTATGTCTGGATTTGGATTTGGAGGTTCGTAGGATAATTTGGTTCTTTTGCCGATAGTTAGCAATTTTAAGGTTTAGAAATTCCATAAGTTTGACCACGAGTTGACTTTAAGACTATCTGGTTCGGATTGTTAGTTCAGGACCTAGAATAATTCCTTTTATAGTTTGGCACTTATGTGAAAAGTTTGGTTTCATTTCGAGTATGCGAACAAGATGTAAAACATATCATAAATGTTGAATTATAAGAAAGATGGATGGAGGCGGAAAATAAAGGCCAAATAACAAAAGACAAATAAGGGCTGCACAAGACGGAAAACTAGAGGTAGCGCTAAGGTGCGAGGGGGATATAAAAACAACATTAGTTCCACATGTAGGTCCTTATATGGAATGTCAAAAATATTGGTAAAGTAAAGAGGAAAAGAGAGGCCAAAGATTATATAAGAGCACAAGAGGCAGATTTGATTGGCTTGGTGGAAACTATTGTGAGGAGTGAAAAGGCAACCAAAATTACTAGATGCTTGGGAAAGAATTAAGTGAATCCATTGCTATGCTGAATGGGTTAATAAGTTTGACGAGTGTAAGGGATAGTGAGATCTATCCTCTTTATTGAGAATTTTCATTCACTAAAGCAACTTGAAAAAAATAAAAGTAAAAGAAAGAAATTCATTGACTTAGAAAAGGAGGTCAGTTAAATGAGTACGAACTCTCTTGTATTACTTTGTTGTATTTGGTATGAATCGGACGCTTGGATGTGAATATTAAAGTGCTTGAATTTGAAGGTTTGCATGATGAGTTCTGGTGTTTGATTCATAGTTATGGATGTCATGTTGATGTTTTGAGCTTGCCAGTGAGTCCATGTGAGGTTTATATACTTGTGTGGATGTTTGGTGTGGGGGCTGAGGGGCTCGGGTGAGTTTCAAATTGATTTTGAGAAGGTTCAATTTTTGTTGGTGCTGCAGACCTCGCAATTGCGATGGTCCACTTACAATTACGAAGGTCTGCATTTGCAATGCCTTGTTCGCATTTACAATGAGTGCCTGAGAAGGCCATCTTTGCATTTGCGAATCTGGTGTCCCAATTGCGACTTTCGCAACTGCGAAAGAGAGTCTGCATTTGCGACACTTGGTTGTATTTGTGAGCGTTTTGGTCGCATTTATGATGTCTGAAGCCGAGGGATCCTTCTCTCTTTTGTGCGCCACTTCTTGCATTTATAAGGCTCACAATTTCACCCATGGTCGCCATTGCGACTTTTGCAGCTCACTATATTGGGGGAAGTTCGGTATTTAGACCCATTATCTGATATATTTAGCTCTAGACATGGTGAAGGGTGATTTTTGAAGAGGGTTTCACATAGGGCAAGAGGGTAAGTGGTTTTCACTTGATTTGAATATTATATCTTATTTTTCCATGGATTATTACACTGAGATTATGAAATTTGGAAGAGAATTTTGGGGTTTTGTGACTATGTTATGAAACATAAAAATTGGGGATTTGAGAGTAGATTTGGACTTGGTTTTGAAATCTAATCAAATATTTGGACTTTACCATAGTAAGAAGAACATAGCAAGAGACTCCAAGAAAGCAAACTATATCATAGATACAAACGTTTTCCTACAAAAAGGGCTGGCTATTGCCAAGCTGCACTAACAGTTAATTTTCTTGTAGTCTCAAAAGTTTTCCTACCAAAGGGGCTGGCTTCCACAACCCATAAGGGATGGCTTGCCAAGCTACACAACTCAGAAAACTTTTGTACTACAATCAACCCAACTGTTAAAACTCAGAAAACATTCGTGCTACAACAAGCTAACTTTCTTAGAGTATTCTTACTCTATTTTCATATTTTGATCATGTGGGCTCGGGGTTAACTTTTTTAATTTTTTAATGGGTAAGGATTAGAACTTTATTGTTCGGAATTGACTCCTATAACATTGTTTGATGTTATTGAGTTTTTTTTTTATAGATTTGAGCTGCACGGATGAGATTTTTATACAAAAGGATATTTTAGATGATTGATTTGGGCTAACGGAGGTAAGTATCTTGCCTAACCTTGTGTGGGGAAATACGTCTTAGGATTGGACCTTATTTGTCTAATTGTATTATGTGTAACATGTACGCAAGGTGATGAGTGTTGACGGCCAATTTTGGCCCTCCCTTTTGAAAATAATTTATTTATACTTAATAATTTGCAATGAATGTTTTGAAATTAATTTTTTTCAATCAATGATACCTTTTTTTACAAGATTAACTAAGTATTAGTAGTTTTTCGATTAATAATTTAATAATATAGTATTATAATTATAAATATACCGTGCTCACTATTTTAAGATAACTTTTATATACATCACATAAGCTTTATAATTAATTTAATGAATTACTCCTTAATTGGTAATTAATTAGATTACTATGTTGATAATTTGAAATTAGTGTTGTAATATAAAATATAAGGTATCTTATAAATATTTAATTGCAATAATTAGTAGTATATTTGATAATTATAATTTTTACTACATTTTATTGAAAATGATTAAGTTTATTTAGATTAGATTCAAAAGGGTTAAAAGGCTATAATTGCAATTCATTAATTATACATAGAGTAGCTACAATTTAAATTAATTTTGGCCCAAATAATCAACCCCAATCCGAAATGACCCATTGGATCACATTAAATTAAAGCGGCCAGTAGATTTTTAAACTGCCGTTGGATGTGATCCAACTGCCACCGAAATTCTTTATTAGAAACACTTAAATCCCAAATTATCAGGACCGCTGAAAGATCAACGACACGGATCCCATCTCCCTATCATAAACCTAAAGACCCACCCCAAGTCCCTCAAAACCCTAATCTTTTCCCCAAAGACTCGGTTTCCCCCTTTTCCCCTTCCTCTCTCATTTCTCTCAACCTCACAAACCCATCAATCTCAAAACCTTGCAATAATTAGTACAAGGTGATTAATGATGACCACAAAGCATCCTTCTTGTCTTCATTACCCACGATTCTCGCTGAATCTTTCCCTATTTCATCACTAAATTCAAAATGCCCTAAATCCAAAACGCCTAGCTAGGCGATGCAACTTCAAATCATCTATGTTGTTTCTATGATCTTTCAAATCCATGGCATGCATGGCCGCATTTTTAGCTTCATCATCACGATTCTTTGTCCAGAGGTCAAACATGCTGACCTATGGACATTAAGGCTTGACCAATGGGTTTAGAACTTCAAAGTCTACCCCATCTCTTCTCAGGTAAAAATTCTCACTGATTTATCTCTATTTTCTTAGATTTTCACTTGATTATGCTCACATCACTACCCATTCGTCACTATACCGACCCAACCGATCATTTTGTTTTCTAGATCCTTGTTCTCCTGAAAGAGACTCCCCGTATATGCTTTTACTGTTTTATGAATTGCGAGGATGTTTAGTCCGGATTTGGAAGGATTGGGGTTGAAGCCGGAACACATAGTTCCTTAATATTGGCTTAAAAGGGGTTAAGTTTGACTTAAGTCAACTTTTTGAGTAAACAACCTCGAAACTAGTATTTGACGGCCCCAATAGGTTTGTATGATGACTTTGGACATACGCATATATTCGTATCGGGTTTTGGATAAGCCGGGAGGGTTTCGACGCTTAATACAAAAGTTGGCACAATAAAGGTTTTAAAGTTTCTTAAATTTAGTTTGAAGTAGGTTTTGGTGTTATCGAGATCCGTTTGGGATTTTGATCCTGGGAATAGTTCTGTATGGTGATTTTAGAATTGCACACAAAATTTGGTGTCATTCCAAGTAGTCTAAGTATGATTCGGCGCGTTCGGAGCAAGTTGGAAACTTGAAGTTCATAATTTGGTTCAATTGGTTTTGGGGTGCGATCCTTAGTGTCGATGTTGTTTTACTCATTTCGAGAGTTCGGCAGGTTTGTATCATGTTTATGGACTGGTTGGTGAATTTTGAAGGGGTCAGGAGTGGCTAGGGTGTGTTTCAGACCGCCCGGAGTTAAGTTGAAAACACCAGAATTTTTCTGTTCTGGTTTCCTTCTTCGCGAACAAGGGAGGACCCTCGCGTTCATGATGAAGGATTTGGGGACTGGGGACTTTTTTGCTTCGCTTTCGTGAGTACAGGTCCGCGTTCGCGGAGGCTTGGACCATTTGGCATTCGCGTTCGCGTTTGGTAGGCAGCGTTTGCGTAGAAGCCTGGGGCTAGGAAACCCAGTTTCCCTGAGCGTTCGTGTGTTGGGCCTTGCATTCGCGAGGAGTAGGCGGCCCAATGCACCATGTTTTGCATGGGTAATCTCGCGTTCGCGTAGAGCCTTTTCATGGGCTCTTCAGTTTAACCTTCGTGATCGCGAGAGCTTGGCCGCAATTGCATATAAGGACCAATGGGCAGAAACGTTTTTAGAAATGGGAGTTATGCTATTTTGGCTCATTTTCTTCCGTCACTTGGGCGATTTTGGAGCTCTTGGAGAGGGGTTTTCACCTAGAACTTTGAAGTAAGTAATTTATATCCAATGTAAGTTAAATACATAGATTTTGGGTAGATTTTAACATGAAATTTTTTGAGAATTGTGGGTTTAGTCATAAAACCTAGGTTTTGATAAAATGTGATTTAACCACGAAAATGATCATGGAATTGGGTGAAAATTGTATATTTGAGTTTGTGAGGTTATGGGTAAATATTATCTTCGAAAATTTCCGGAATCCTGGCACGTGGGCCTGGGGGTGAATTTTAGGAATCTTCCAATTTGGGTTGGGTAATTACTCTAATAGTTGAATTATGAACTTTTGAACAAGTATTGATTAATTTATATAACATTTGACTAGTTTAGGATTGTTGGGCACCGAGTTGAGTGTTTAGAACGAATTTGTGGGGCACTAAGTGAGCTTTGAGACGAGTTAAATCTCTTGCCTAATCTTGTAAGAGGGAATCTATCCCATATATGATTTAAATTACTATTTGCTTCTAATTGTGGGGGCTATGTACTCACGAGGTGACAAGAGTCCATGCGCAGCCACTAATTATGCTTATGCCCGAGTAGTTTGGGACCCAAATCATGAAATAACCTATTTGTTAAATTAAAATGCCTAAGTTATATTGGAACTTGATAAAGAAATTGAAAAATACCAAATTTCACTTACTTGAGTTTTGGCGGGTTACTTGACCGTTAATAGAAATTGTGCTTCTTTGTTTATTAGCCTTGTAATAGCTTTTCAACTGGATGTTCATAAATTATACTTTCTTTTTGTGGAAAGGGCTGAACGTCTCGAGAGTAGAATAGATGCATCTATGGTTCGTTCCACGCGACCCTTGGCAGCGTGCACATTATTCTTGATCGGGTCGTACGACCTCAGCAGAACTCATGCGTGATAATACTCGAAGCCAAATTATACTTGATATTATTTTATGGCTTGAGAGGTTATAATTATTTAATGATAGAAATTGACTTGGAATTTACTATTAGTGAAATAATTATTTACTCACTTTTTGTTATTGAGTTGTTATTATTATTTCCATAATCCATGCTTATTTAGAATTCTGTATTTTATTGTTAGCCCATAGTAAGTGTCGATGTCGACCCCTCATCACTACTTCTTCGAGGTTAGACTAGATACTTACTGGGTACATGTTCTTTATGTACTCACTCTACACTTCTGCACTAATTTTGCAGGATATGAGGCAGGTGCATCTGGCAGTCATACCGACGCGCACCCCGTTACCCCGAGGCCTAGTGGTGAGCTTCTTCCTGAGCTGTTCTGCAGCACCTAGAGTCTCTCTTTTGCAGCTATTTTCTATCTACTTTATTTCAGACAGTAGTTAGAGTTTTGTATATTCTACTAGTTGCTCATACACTTAGTACACCAGGTCTTAGAACACCTACTAGTAGACTTTATGGTTTTGGAGTATTTATTTTACTGCATTTGCTCACTCATTAGCCTTCATTTTATTTTATTAAATTCTCTACTCCTTATTTTCTTAATAAATTAAATTCAACTACTTGGAAATTTATTAAAATGAGCAATTTCATGATTAATTCTCTGTTGGCTTGCCTAGTGGCAACGCTGGGCGCCATCACGACCTATAGGAGAAATTGGCTCGTGACAACATGGTATTAGAGCACTAGGTTCAGGTAGGTCTCACAAGTTATGAGCAAGCCTAATAGAGTCTTGCAGATCGGTGTGGAGACGTCCATACTTATATTTGAGACGTTATATGGGTTTAGAAAACTACTCTTTCTTCATCTCGTGTTGTGTAGTTGATGTTGTGCTAAGTATTTCTATCTTATTCTCTCACAAATAGTGAGAGCGCACGCTGCAGACGTACCCAACCGTGGAGGAGCTGCTCCCCCTGTTGGTAGAGGTCGAGGCAGAGGCCGATGAGGGCTCCTGCTCGTGGTAGAGGATGAGGTCGTCCTAGAGTTACTCTAGTTATGCCACCGGTGGATCTAGTAGAGGATCCTATTATTGAGGATCAGAGCGAGGCACCTCCAACAGAGCCAGCCTTGGTAGATTTCATGTCCGCACGGGGATTACAGGAGGTCATGGGCCGTATGCTGCGGTTCATGGATTCTATGAAGTAGACTGGTTTATTTCCAGTAGACCGACCCACATCTTAGGCGGGAAGGGGAGAACAGACCCCTACCACTTAGGCTCTAGGGCATGCAACTTCTGTATATCTTACCCCGGGCACACTACCCATGTGCGGAGCTCATCCAGTTGCATCAGCTATACCTGAGCCCAGACCAGCTATGGACGGTCAGCTGCAGAAGCTATTGGACAGATGGACCAGGCTTCATCCTCATGTCTTTGGAGGTGAGCGACATGAGGACCCCCAGGACTTTATTGATTTGTGCAGGGACAAACTGCACAATATGAGGATTTTGGAGTCCTACAGGGTGGAGTTTACCACCTTTCAGCTGGAGGGCAGGGCCAATAGATTGTGGAAGTCCTATTTTCTTGGTAGACCAACAGGTTCTCTTCCCATGTCTTGGGACCAGTTCACACGTCTCTTCTTGGACAAATATATACCACCCTCTCATAGGGAAGAGGTGCGGTTTCAGTTCGAGCAGCTCCAATATGATCAGATATCGATGACCGACTATGAAGCGAGATTCTCTGAGTTGTCTCGCCATGAAATTTCCTACCGATGTAGAGAGACTACGGAGGTTTGTTGCAGGTTTGCACTCTGTTATCCAGGCCACTATGGCCCGAGAGGTTGAGATGGGAATTCATACGAGCTAGTTTTAGAGATAACTCGGAGGATCGAGGGTGTTCATCAATGGAGTCGAGAGCAGGTGACGAGGGATAAGTGATTTCGATATTTTGGAGGATTAAGTGGT
Organism: Nicotiana knightiana; assembly: GCA_005239525.1. Classification (NCBI taxonomy): domain Eukaryota; kingdom Viridiplantae; phylum Streptophyta; class Magnoliopsida; order Solanales; family Solanaceae; genus Nicotiana; species Nicotiana knightiana. The sequence continues at coordinate 5,504 of ML424341.1, read as the reverse complement.
GCCCCAGCTTGGGGCAGAGGTTAGTTTGTCAGTCTAGCAGACCTATATATCCAGCACCACCGCCTCTTGAGGGTGCTCCAGTGCGGCCTTATTTCAGTGCCATTCCATATAGCTCCTACTGTCCACCTAATATTCAAGGTTCCTCTAGTGGGCCTTCAGGCTATCAGTATCAAACATCAGGTCAACAGTCCACCGTAATGAGAGGTTATTTCGAGTGCGGGGATCTTTGTCATGTGAGGAGGTTCTACCCCAGACTTTGGGGCAAGGCAGTGGAGCAGGGTCAGCAGTCTATGATTATTGCACCATCTGCCACACCAGCCGTAAAACCACCAAAAGGTGGAGGGCAGATGGGTAGGGGCTGTCCTAGATGTGGTGGCCAGATAGGCGGAGGCCAGTCAGGTGGCGCTCTAGCTAGATTCTATTCTTTTCCGGCCAGACGAGATGCATTGGCCTCAGATGCTGTGATCACATGTATTATTTCTGTATGCGGTAAGGATGCTTCGGTACTATTTGATCTAAGGTCTATCTATATATTCATATGTTTCATCTCTGTTTGCTCATTTCCTGGGTGTTCCTCGTGATTCCTTGGGTAGTATTGTTTATGTGTCTACACTAGTGGGCTATCCTGTTTTTGTGGATCGAATCTACCAGTAATGTATTGTGACTTTCTGTGGCTATGAGACTAAAGAAGATCGTGTGTTTCTCGATATGATTGACTTTGAGATCATCATGGGCATGGACTGGTTATCTCTACATCACGCCATCCTTGATTTCCACGCCTAGAATGTTATCATGGCGATGCCATAGTTTCCCAGATTAGAGTGGTAGGGTTTGTCTATCATTGCACCTAGTCGGGTTATCTCTTTTATTAAGGCTCGACACATGGTCGAGAAGGGTTGTTTTGTTTTATCAAGCTTATGTTTGATATACTACTACAGAGACTTCGGCAATCGATTCAGTGCCTGTGGTCAGGGAGTTCTTCAATGTGTTTCCTTATGATCTTCCAGGCATGTCAACATATTGTGATATCAATTTCTTTATCGATTTGGCTCTAGGTACCCAGCCTATCTCTATTCCACCGTACCGCATGGCTCCAAAAGAGTTGAAGGAGTTGAAAGAACAACTTGCGGAGTTACTAGCAAAGGGTATAATCATGCCTTGGGGTGCACCTGTGTTATTCGTAAAGAAGATAGATGGGACTATGCATATGTGCATTGATTACCGCCAGTTGAACAAAGTTACCATTAAGAACAAGTACCTGTTGCCATATTGATTATTTGTTTGACCAGTTACAGTGCTCCAGGGTATTCTCTAAGATCGACTTATGATCAAGGTAGCATCAGTTGAAGATTCAGGATTCAAATGTTCTTAAGACGGCTTTCCGGACTAAATATGGCCGCTATGAGTTTCTAGTGATGTCCATCGATTTGGCAAATGCCCCGACAACATTTATGGACTTGAACTAGGTGTTCAGGCCGTATATTGATTCGTTTGTCAATTTCAATATATATTTGTAGCACTTAGATAACTAGAATACCGAGAACTGTGCATTCTCTAGGATCTTCTCCCTCAAGCCATCAACATTAGGAGCACATAGGCGACCCTGGAGTCACAGAACACCATCCTCACCGATAGTAACCTCCTTGGAACCACCCTGTAGTACCGTCTCTCTAAGAACTAACAAGTGCGGGTCATCAAACTGACGAGCCTTGATCTGCTCGAATAATGAAGACTGAGCGACGACGCATGCAAGAACTCGGTTGGGCACTGAAATAGCCAACCTCACATGTTTTTTTGCCAAGGACTGAATGTCCAAAGCTAACAGCCTGTCCTCTGTTGCAATGAATGCTATACTACCCATACTCTCCGCCTTTCTGCTCAAGGCATCCTCAACAACATTCGCCTTGCCTGGATGATAAAGGATGGTAATATCGTAATTCTTTAGTAACTCAAGCCACCTGCGCCTACCTCAAATTGAGATCCCTCTTCTTGAACAAATGCTGCAAGATACGATGATCAGAGTAAACCTCACAGGACATCCCGTAAACATAGTGCCTCCAAATATGAAGAGCATGAACTATCGTGGCTAACTCCAAATCATGTACAAGGTAATTATTCTCATGGGGCTTCAGCTAACGAACATATGCAATAACTCACCCCTCCTGCACCAATACACAATTCAGGCCAATGTATGAAGCATCACAATATACCGTATACATCCTTGAATCGGAAGGCAACACTAAAACATGTGCTATAGTCAAAGCTGTATTGAGCTTCTGAAAGCTTACCTCGCAATCGTCGAACCACCGAAACGGAGCACCCTCCAGGTCAATATAGTCAAAGGTTCTACAACTGTTCCGACAAGGTATGAAACAAAACTCTCAAATGCTGCTTGTGCTCCTCCATACTACGCGAGTAGATCAATTTATCATCAACGAAGACAATGACAAATGAGTCAAGATATGGCCTAAACATCCGATTTATCAAATCCTTAAATGCAACCGGGGCGTTGATCAAGCCGCAGGATATCACTAGAAGCTCATAGTGACCATATCTGGTCCAGAATGCCATTTTCAGAACATCCAAGCACGATCTTCAACCGATGATACCCAGATCTCAAGTCGATCTTAGAGAACATCCTGGCACCCTACAAGTGGACAAACAAATCATCAATACACGGAAACAAGTACTTGTTTTTAATGGTAACTTTGTTCCACTGGTGGTAATCAATGCACATCCATATAATCCTATCTTTCTCTTCCACAAACAATACTAGTGTACCCTAAGGCGGCACATTCAGACTGACGAACCCCTTCGCTAGCAAATCCTTAAGTTGTTCCTTCAACTCCTCAACTCTTTCACAGCCATGCAGTACACTGGAATAGAGATAGGCTGGGTTCCTGGAACCAAATCAATATTGAAATCAATATCACGATCTGGTGGCATGCCTTATAGATCAGAAGGAAACACATCAGAGAACTCCCGCACCATGGGCACCGAATCAATCGTGGGAGTCTCTACAGTTTTTCACATATACATGAGCACCCATGGACTCATGAAAGACAACCAGATAATAAGCAAATAGAGATGAGACATATGAATATGTACACCCTGGATCAAATAGTTCTGAAGCATCACAGCCGCAGACAAAAACAATACATGTGAACATGGCGTTTGAGGCTACTGCATCTAGTCTAAATGGAAAAGCATAGAACCTAGCTGGAGTGCCACCTCACTGGCCTCCACCACTAGCGACCTCTACCCACTCCGCCTCTGGTCGGTCGTACGGCTAGTGCGGCAGCTGGTGCGGTAATCATACACTGATCGCCCTACTGTACTGCCTTGCCCCAAATCCTGGGGCAGAATCTCCTTACGTGACCAAGATCTTTGTAATCATAGAAACCTCTCGGTGCAGAAGATGACTAACCCTAAGTCTGACCCTGGGAATCTGAACACCCACTAGAGGATCTTTGAACGGTCGGTGGATGGTAGGAGCTCTCATGAATGGTGCTGAAATAGGGCAACATTAGAGCACCCTGAGTAGGAGGCAGTGTTGTATATGTGGGCCTGCTAGACTAGCCCCTCACACGTTGACCTCTTCCCCCAGAGGGAGCACCACTGAACCCTCCAGAATATCGAGGCCGCTTGTCCCTCGGCATATAATCTCAGCCTTGCTGACGGATACCCTCGATCCTCCAAGCTATCTCCACAACCTGCTCATAAGGAGTCCCCATCTCAATCTCCCGGGCCATGGTAACATAGATACCATAGTGCAAGACCGAAATATACCTCTGCACGCTCTATGCATCGTTGGTGAGTATCATAAGGGCATGGTGGTATAACTTAGAGAATATCGGTTCACAATCGATCACATACATCTGACCCTACTTGAGCCGCTCGAACTGAACTCGTAACGCTTCCCTATGTGAGGGTGGAATATCTCTCTCCAGAAAGAGACGTGTGAACTAGTCCTAAGTCAAGGGAGGAGAACCTTCCGGCCTACTAAGAAGATAGGACTCCCACCATCTACGGGCCCTGCCCTATAACTGACATGTGTTGAAGCACAACATGAGAAGATATGACTCCCACCATCTACGGCCATGCCCTTTAACTGACATGTGTTGAAGTACGCCTCGTGGGACTCCAATATTCTCATGTTGTGCAGTTTTTCCCTACAACGATCAATAAAGTCCCGGGGGTCCTCATATCGCTGGCAACCAAAGGTAGAAGGATGTAGCCTGGTCCATTTATCCAACAGCTTCTACGGCTCACCGCCCGCGGCTGGTCTGGGCTCTGGTTTAGCTGCTGCAACTTCTGAGCCCCGCCCGTAGGTGATGCGTGGCTAGAATTCATGATTTTTAGCATTATATACCTTGCATTTTAGGTGTTTTAATGATAAAAATACACGTCATGTGTGCCTAATGGAGTTTATTTAATGTGCAGGTGAGTTGGAAATGGAAGCCGAGCTAAATGAGAGCATAAACGTCGGAAAATACGTGCAAGAGTCGAAAAGGAGTGATCCGGGACAAGCCTGGCGTTACCCAGGCGTTATAGCCAAAACGCCAGGGGTGGCCTGGCGTTACCCAGGCGATAGACCCATAACGCCAGGGGTTGCCTGGCGTTACCCAGGCGATAGACCCATAACGCCAGGGGTTGCCTGGCGTTACCCAGGCATTAGACCCATAACGCCAGGGTGCCTATTTCGGTAAAGTCCGAGTTTTAAACGATTTCAAGTGTTTCCAAGTGGAGATAGGAGTCTCCTACACGGTTAGGGTTTATCCCAACCATATAAATAGACCCAAGAACA